>JALPQI010001881.1:0-118500 GCA_025490895.1 Thaumatotibia leucotreta
TATTTAGGTGTAATGATTTTTCTAAAGTGCAACCCAGCAGCAATGTATGCCTTCCGACTGACATGACACTCGTATGACGTCTTGATACTTTATGTCTACGTTAATTAATGTGGCCAGCAGTGGATGCAATACATTGCGTGTGCAATTATTTTGTATGAAAAAAAATACCTTAATTTCATAAAGAAATTTAATGTAAACAGGTTCCCTAGGTCCGATAGTAATCGCCATTAAAATATTCTCCCGTATAACATGAAGTGGCAAAAAGTTAGTTAGAAGTAGACCAAAAATCTGGAGAATGTAGACCTGAAATCGGTACATACGAAAATTTTGTGTTATTGGTTTTCCATGTATAAAAATAAAACTAAAAATCCTACTACTTTTTCTATCAACTTCTCAGTATACCTAGTGAAAATAATGAGCCTCATGGTACGAGCAGTATTCACCGCGTCAGGTGATTCCAGGATCTAATTAAGACTTATGACATTCCTAATGAAAGGATGCGGTCGCATTGATGCTCCGGTAAATCCGATAATTCACCTCTCCACTCCACGTTCTGATAAAGCTTTAATAAAATCGATTTTTAATGAAAACTGTAAAAATCTTTGATTTTGTTTTGAATGCAATAATACCGATGGTATATTTTAGTTTTAATTAACCGATATGTTCAGATACTGATTGTAGCCTCCAGCAGTTGGACATGTTGCAGCACAAAATATACGTCATTCATGCTCTGAATCAATTAAAAAATTTGCAGTCAATGCAATAAAAGTCGTGTTTATCTCTCAATTGAAAGCAGAACGTGAAACTGTCAAAGCACAGTCAACGAATGAATCGATAGTGATAGATGAGTGATTGCTTTGGAACGGCAGTTCAAAAAAATCAAAAGGCTAGATTTTTTCTGCGGGTGACTCGATTCCGCACTAGATATATTGGAAAAGGAAATTAAAAAATGCGGTCTCTGACGAATGTGAGGGTTTGTTTGGTTTCAAGCGAATGAAAACTGAAATGGTCCCAATTCAATAGAACTTCAAATACAACAGTTGTATTAAAAGCATTTCGATAACATCGATATGTTCTGAAAGTTTTGTGATCTAAAATCTAATCATTTTTATTATTTTCTGGTAGTTATTATGTTATTAATACCAGAAATAATAAATATGATACGATTTTTAAAGAAGTAAAAGCTAGAAAATAAATATTTGTTAATGACATATTCAATTAAAAGCAAATCTGTACACATTGTAGATGTTGAAATAAAATACACTTTATTGCACTAACTAAACAAATAAGTACCTACCTGTTAAACAAAAACAAATAATCCAATTTATAATTAAGTGTAATTTGAGCTTAAGTAGGTGCTCAATTAATTATGATAATTTAGTCACAAAATCAGGATTTGAACGTCATAAAGTGACGTCAATTATCAAGATGCGATTAAAATCTGGACTTTTAATGAACAATAACAAAACTGCAATAAGGTCGTACATGTCAAGAACATTACTGAGCTAGTTGGACTAGCGGCCTAGTAAATTGACTTCATTGTACATTCTAGTCGTGATGGTGAGATGTGACCATGTCTGTGTTTGTTGTGGAAATAAATAAAGAGTGATGTAAATAGTGTACACGCGAAAGATATTGTCTGCTAAGTGATTATTTATTCCAGTGAAATATATTTACCTCAGACAGGTACGCGAAAGTATTATGTGAATCTCATAACTCATAACATAAGCAGTATGATGGTAATCAGTTTCAATTTTTTTTATAAATATCTATGAACTCCTAAGCTTTCCGAAGAATAATGTATTTAGAGGATAAACCCGTACCGGATCCATTACTTTTCCCCTCGCTAGCTCGTTAAGCGCTCTTTTATCCTTTAATACGAGCGGGTTAAAACGCATCTTATTCACTTGTGAGGCAAAGTAATCTCTAATTCCTATGGTCCACTACTGCCTAGTATAAGTGGATCTGTATGACCGTAGTAAACATGCGCAATCGGTGCTCACAAATGTTAAATTGGTCAATTCTCATTGGTGACTTTTGTAAGCCATTGGCTATATTTAAGTACATACTCTACTCTACGATACGTTTCGACATTAAGTTTTAAATGATTGTTTTAAAGTTAATTTACATTTGAATGACATTTGTAATCATATTTTCTCGGGATAGTGAGGGGAAACAAGTTGTATTACCTACACTTGGCGGCAAAGTTTGTTCAAGCCTTGAGACCTTCGCAATGCTCAATATTCCAGTTTTTTAACCACTCGCTACGGTCGTTGCTCAATTATGGCCGCTAGGTTGTAAACGCAGACTTACTTTCTATCTGGTTTGCTCGCACTAATTCGCGAGAATGAGTGAGATGGATAGAAAGTAAGTACCTAAATAAATAATAAATATCTTGGGACATCTTACACAAATCGACTTAGTCCCACGCCACGGTAGTTCAATTAAAACTTGTGATGTGGGTACCAAGCGACGTTATATATAGTAGATAGATACATATAGATATTTAAATATATAGACAGCCATGACCACGGAACAAATGAAGGGTTCACGGAAAGAACATGTCTAGTCAATTCAAATTACAGATGGAAAAACCACCTTACTTTTAACAGAATAAGGTGTGAATTTGACATGATTTTTTAAAGCACTGGACATGTTTTCCGTGGATCCTTCAAACACTTGTGATAAATAAATACATAAATAATGTCTTCGCCGGGATTCGAACCCGGAACCTCCAGCGTCGTAGGCAGGGTCACTACCTACTAGTCTGCAGAGGCTAAAGTCCGCGTTAATAACGCGGTGGCAGCTCATGGTTATTTATTTATTCGTATGGCATTACATAACTTGGTCGCTATCAAAGAATTACAAATTAATATCTAAGTTCTCCACCCATCGGGCTGCGTTTTCACTTAACGTTAATAGGTCCAGAGGGTCTCCACTGTATCTCCTTTTTGGGCACTCTTGAACAATGTGATAGATCGACTGCATAGGTGCTCCACAATCGCAATTAGGGGTATCCCGCCAGCCACATTTGAACATGAACTCTCCGGATCTGCCGTGCCCAGTGCGAAGTCTATTTAATTGACACCATTCCCGTCTCGGGGCTGAAAACCCGCGGGCTTTGTGGGTGGGGTCGTAGCCTGGGTGGGCTCCCTTAGGCAGGTTGGCAGTCCATTCCTCTCTCCATTTGTCCTTGATGTTGAAGCTCCGCTTTTTAAGTTCCTGTGCCGTGCTGTATGGCGGATGTCGGGATTTTAAGCGTTGCCTAGGGGGGTTGGAAAACTCTGCGAAGATTGGCAGTTCTGGGTTAGCAGCAATTTTGTTTGCTTCCTGAAGTAGGGCGTGCTGTCTTCTGAGGTGGGGTGGCGGTATATGGCTCAGAGTGGGAAGCCATTGGGTTGGAGTCGACTGTAAGGTTCCGGTTATGCAGCGCATGGTTTTCCGTAGCTCCACATCAACCTTCTCCGCATGCGCACTATTGAGCCACACAGGTGCGCAATATTCACCGGCGGAATAAACCAAACTGAGGCCTGTCGTCCGGAGCACGTCAGCGCTGGCTCCCCATGATGTTCCAGTCAGTTTATGCAGGATGTTGTTGCGGGTCCCTAGTTTCTTGCTCAGTTTACTAAGATGGGAGCAATATGTGAGCGAGCGGTCTAGGGTAACCCCGAGATATTTTGGCTGGGGGTTGTGTACGAGAGTTCTGCCGTCAAAATCGACTGAGGGATTATATGAAGCCTGTTTATTATTTAGGTGGAAAGAAGAGATTTCTGTTTTGCCGGCATTTGGCACCAGTTTCCACTTTCTAAAGTAATCGTTTAGCAGTTTCAAGTCTATTGTAAGTTGTGTTTCCGAAACTTCAAAAGTGCTATGTTGGTGGGTCAAAGCTATATCGTCGGCGTACACAAATTTTCTGGATACAGTCTCAGGGAGATCATGTGTGTAGAGATTAAACAGTAGGGGGGCCAAGGTAGAACCCTGCGGAAGGCCGTTGTGTAGTTTCTTGGGGCGACTTTGCTTATCTCCTAGATGCACAATAAATTGCCTGTCGCTTAGCATGTTGTTTATCAGGCTAGTGATTCTTCGACAAGGGACAGCTTTCATTAATTTGAAGAGAAGGCCGTGGCGCCATACTGTGTCGTAGGCTGCTGAGAGATCCACAAAGACAGCTACAGTTTTTAGTTGCTTCTGGAAGCCCGTCTCAATATGTGTTGTGAGAGATAGAACTTGGTCTGTACAGTTCCTACCCTTCCTGAAACCCGCCTGCTCCACGGGAACGAGTTTGTCGATAAGGGGGGTGATTCTATTAGACAGCAACTTTTCCAAGAGTTTATACAGAGAGCTAAGAAGGGCTATTGGTCTATAACTTTTTGGGTCTTCTGGTGGCTTATTTGGTTTGAGGATGGCTATTATTTTGGCGTGGTTAAAAGTAGGTGGCAGTTTGTTTCTAAACAGAATGTCGGCATAGAACGATGTTAGCCATTTTTTACAGTTGGGTCCCAAATTTTTTATAAATTCGTTGTAAATTCCATCCTGGCCAGCTGCTTTTCCCGACTTGAGGAGTTTAATGGCGTGAGTTGTTTCTGCAACTGTGAAGGGTCTCGAGATGGCGTCGTCTATGGGGAGGCTTTTTCTTACGTTTTGAGCAAGTTTCTTTATGGTCTTGGTATGAGATCGATCTCCTTTTACGCGTGACGTTTCTATAATTTGATTGGCTACTGAATCAGTCAGTTGTTGCGATATGCATACGTTTTTGGAACCTGATTTGCCCGTAAGTTTGTTAAGCACTCTCCAAGCTTTCCTACTTGAGGTTTTAAAGTCCATTCCTTCAACGGTGTTCATCCATTTGCTTCTTCGTTCATTATCTAGCGAATCTAGCAAGTGGCGTCCAATTTCTTGGTCTTCGCTAAGTTTGTATTTTTGGTAGAGCTCCTCACTCGCTTTACTCCACCCTGGGATATAAGTTTTTCTATATCCCCGCGGGATGTGTTTCTTCGCCGTAGCTATTGTTAATCCAACAAATCTGGTGTAGTTTTCGGCAGTTGGTGGAATCCATCTTATCGCTGCGTCCATATCCCTCGCGAAGGAGTTCCAATCTGCCTTCTGCAAGTTCCATCTGGGAAGAGCCATAGATTGCCTAATCGGGATTTGCTCACCTGTCTTCATGAGAACTGGGCGGTGTTGACTGTTAGGGAAATTTGATAGGATTTTTCGTGTTATCGGAAGTGGAGCACCTGATGGTTCACATGATACGAAAGTGAGGTCCGGGTTATAGTCCTTCTTCCATCGAGCTGATCTGAAAGATCCCTTATCCTTCGCATCGAATACAAGGTGGCATTTGTTTTCTTCGGCCCATTGTAGAAGGCGGATCCCATTTTGATCATTAGACCCATAGCGCCATGAAGTATGGTGGCTATTAAAGTCACCAGCGTATACACAGGGGTGTGGGAACACCGGCAATCCCTCTCCCCAATTCTGAGTGGGAGGTTTGTAGATGTTTACAATGATCGTGTCGTGTACTTTGATTGCTGTCATATAATAGTTACCTGCATCCATGGTTGTGGGCTGGATTGAGATGTTCGTGAGGCCCTCCCTAACGTATGTGGCAATCCCATATTTTGCGTGGTTAAGTGCGACGACGATGGAGAATCCCGGGATTTTTCCTCTGGAATCTAGATCATGCATATCTTTAGTGTGCGTCTCTTCTAGCAATAAGACATCCACGCGTTGTTTCGTCAACAATTTGTGCAGTACTTCGCACTTAGCCAAACTGATCCCTTCAATGTTCAGCTGGCAGATTCGTAAATAAGGCCCAATATTTATCTCGGAGGGGGGGCTGTTAGCAGCATTTTTTGCTTTTATCTTCTTCATATCCAATTCGTATTCGTAGTAGTAGCGACTCAGTTATCGTGCTGTGAGGCTATTTTTCAATAGCAGGTACAGCAGCCAAGGTTTGTTACTCGATTAGCGCCACCCGGGGGACACGTGCAGGGTGATTAGTGGCGATTCCTGCGGACGTGAGTAACTCATCCCCAGCTCATGGTAAGCACACATGACATTATGATAACATCAAGTTGAAGCTAGCCAAAGTGTCGGTTAGGCCGCGGCCACGACATCGGTCTAAGGCGACCGGCTTAGCGGAAAACGTATGGTGCTCCCTCTCGTACCCATATCGGCATCCCGCTCCAACTCATGGATTCGCTCGCCGCTGGTCGCCTTAGACCAATGTCGTGGCTAGGGCATTAGGTTCCGGCCTGCGGCCCTACCGCGAATTTCGAATCTGCACGAGAATTTGTTGCTGTCTCTCAAATGACGCCTTGATTGGTGTGACAGAGACAAATCTTCGAAATTTACGAATTTTGAAGTTCTCGGTAGTACGAGTAAGTAAGACTGGGCCCGAAGCGCTTTCAGTCATATATTTATATTATCAAACCGCGATTAGAACGGGATTTGAAAGTACTGTTGACACGACAGTGTATAAGTCAATCTAGGATATATTCATATTATTCATAGTTAAATTAATATACCTATTTGTAATTTAAGTTCAGAGACTTACATACAATAGCCTCCTACGGCCCAAATTTTTAGAGGGTACTTCCGAGGAAGACCCAATGTCCTAATATTAGAACTAATTAATAAAGTCCTGAACGCCCAGACCAAACATTGTTCATATCTGGTTAACCCTAACGAATACAAGTTTTATATTTTGAGGGTGATATAATAATGGTTTAGGCTTGCCAGGAAATTAAAAAAAACACTATAATCTTTTGTTCTATATTTAGCACATTGGGCTTTTACTTATAATACAAACCACTTAAATAATTCTTGAAATCTAATAGAAAACAAGAGTTTTAACAACTTAATCATCACTTTAATTATACCAGATACAATAAAATTGCATGCTTCACAGCAGGAACTAAAGTTTTCCAAAGAAAAAAATTCTTTAGGTCAAATAAAAAAAAAAATCTTTTTTGAATTTTTTTTTTTGTTAACATTATGAACCGTCTTTTTTTTCAAAAGTACAGAAAAAAGAACAGTCACTATAAAAATAGATATTAAAAATAAAGCTTCATCATTTTTGTCTTCATAATCAGACTGCTGGAGTAAGTCCAACACGTGACAATCTTTTCGAGTTGAAAAAAAAACCTTGTAAGCCCGACGGCCTAAAACTAGGACAAAGTAAGCTAATTTCTACATAAATATCTATCATTTTCTTTATCACACGTACACATAAATACATTAGAGTAAGGAGGATAGTAAATAAACATGAAAAACAATTTATGGTATGACCGCCCAGTGTACTAGTACTAGTACGAATACATTTTCATACAAAAATCATGTTAAAATATACAAAATTAAATTAAAATAACTGTATATACGAATGATTTATTTCTTTATCTCGAAAATAAAACCAATATTTGCGAGTAAAATGAAAAGATAACAACGATAATAATAAGTTAAACTAACCTCTTCTCGTTGCATGCGTCATTGGTTCGACGTCTTGTGACAGAAAACCGAAAATATCACTTTCCGCTCACTTGAATCAATGCTGCCACAATCCCAAATATATATACAGACTAACCAGTAACATGAAAATGACATGGCGGGTAATTCAAATCGACCTGGACGGTGTAAATATTTTGTCCTAGTACTATCACGCTGGGTCTTGGCATCATGTATCTATTTTGATACTTGGGCTTTCACTGCAAACTGATTTTGTCCTAGTATTAGTACTTCTGACCCCAGGAGGATAGGTTAATTAATCACTCGCGACATCTATAAACCATTATTTTCTTGATAAATATTGTGTCAATTGTTGTGTCAACAGTACTTTCGAATCCCTATCTGATTCCACATAGGCTTTTTGATCGCCATAATACTCGCGTACATGCAGATTCCATACAATAATAGGTATCCGATTATATTTTGTCCAAAATTGTTAATTTTATCAACGCGTCCAAAACACCTCGTACTTTAGCGCAAATTTCTATCTAAGCTAATATTGCTGCCGTCATGTTTATCAAATATTAGTGTAATGTTGCAATTTGGCGCGCGCCCAGAGGATTTGGCCCGTCGGTGCAGGCACCATACTTTATTAGGTACACTACAGGCACAGACAACGTGTATCCAGGGACTGCATTTCAAATAACCACTTAAGTTTGCACATAATAATACATTAGACTGTCCCTTTTGTTACGATCTTTAGTAATTGTGACGTCCCGTATCATGTGTAGGGATTGGGGAATATAAATAATACGATAATTATAGGTACCAATGCTCGGCGGGGGTGAGCCGTTTTCATACTACACATTAATGTCATGTGATACATGTCATTTAGTATGAAAACAGCTCACACACTATGCTACACTCCGCCGAGCATTGATAACTACGGATTACGAATGTCCAGTTTAACAATATTCTTATCTAGCATATGTCTTTGCATACCTGCTATGGTTAAACATAAAAACCTACCACTCTTTGTATGAACACCTGTACCTGGTAATGTTAAAAGCAAATAAATATTCTTATTCTCGTTTTTGACAGCAACTCGCAGCTCCACATCTCTTTTTAACCAGTACCTCGAAAAGAGACGGGTGTCTGCGAGTTTCTATCAAACACTAGATGTGCTAAGGCCGCTGATGGCAAAGTGTATAATTCAGTAGTATAATTCCCAAGTTTAAAAATCGTCGCGTACAGTAAATTTGCTTACAAAAGTATTTTCCTGCGACGAGTGCTCTTAACATATATACATATTTATCGTTCCTCGTATTACGTAAAATTCTTGGAGATACTTATCTAACGAGAAAAGATTCTTGAATTCACAGGAGAGTGGTTTTATGTATTGTGGTTCCGTTATGATGCTTAGCCACTATTGTAAAGTTTCCTTGAATGGAATTTACTGTAGAAGAGTTTAGATTACCTGGTCACGAGAATTAGAGTATAATTAATTGTTTACAGACATCACCAATTCGTAATTTTTGGTAATCTACTTATAATTTCAATCCTAAAATACCAGGTATATTTTCTATCATATATAATATCATAATAGCACCCGCGCGAGTCCAGAATGGGCGACCCGTCCAATAGTATAAATTTGATAAAAATAAGAAAAATATCGACTACCAAACCTTCTCATGATGAGTAAAATATAAAATGCTTGACATTATCTTTTGACTATCTAAGTAGGTCAAAGAGAACAGCTGCAAGCTTTATGACGTTGTGCAGATGGCCAATAACGACGGAAGTAAGTTATACTGTTCTAAACGACGTCACGATCTCCGGACGTGATAGAACGTCCATTTAAACAAGGATTTTGCTTCAAAACACAACTTCTCTTTTTAAACTTGAAAAATACACTAGGTACAAATTATGAAAAGGGTGATGAATATGGGAATCATACCTGTTTTTACTATTTACTCGTATAACAAGATTAGACAGTAATATATTATCGAAGATTTTCTTACGTTCATTAAAGAAGTATTTTGAAAGCCAAATCACATTTTCAAATTACCAACTAATCTAAAACAACTAAAACTGAAACAACTCATGGCATTAACCTTATAAATGGTAAATCTGTGAACTATGTTCTGTAGTTGCGATGTAGCGACGTGGCCCGCGGATGCCCTGGAAATTTGTTGCGTGTCTCTGCTCTGAATTATCGCCTTTGTTTGCTATTGCGATGTGCCAGCAGGCGGACTTATGATTCGGAGCTTTCTTTGTGTACGTGTTTCTAACTAATAAATTAAGGCTTTGTGATTATAAATGCCATAAATTATTTAGTTATTTTTCAAAGTTAATCAGCCCCTCCATTAAGTGGACTCTCCATCTTTTTATATTCAATGCCATTTGGTGGAGTATATTTATGCTGGGCAGCACCGTTTCGTCATAGTTTTTGTTAGTCGTTTCAGGTTCAAACTTGTAGGTACCCAACCCATACCTATCTAATATCTATGTCGTTAAACTTGAAAATAATTTGCGACGAATTTTATTATTTCCTAATCTTAAAATAAATCGTCAATGTAATGTGAGTTCATCAATGAAAACAAAATTCTAGTATGATTTCAATACTCGTATAATATTGTCTAGAGGCACACACAACATGACGGTCTCATATTTTACAAATAGTTTTGGTCAAGTTAAAAGTAACATCAACTCGTTAAAATTTTAAAGCTTCAAGATATGAAAGAGAGTTCAAGCGATACAAACGCAGCGATGGCTGGCAAAGTTGAGGACAACCTAACTACTCGTAGTTTTGGATCCGTGCGCTCAACTTCGCACATAAATCTAGCTACATTAAAATTAAATCCGTTGTAGATATTTCTCGATACTTTCCACCGACACAAACGACATGAAGAATTTTACTCATATTTCTATGGCTGCTGTTGAGAGAGCGCATAAAGTTGTACAAATTTTTCAAGCCATCAATAGAACAGAGTACCTATTTTGAAATAATTGATGAAGCTCTACTGCTAAGACTAAAAATGAAACCCGGCAACGAAAGTGTATGCAAGTTAAGCAGTATATTACCCGAAGCGTCACATTGCGTATTAATTTATGAGATTCCTTGCAAGTTAAGTAAGGAAAGTCTTAGAATGCCGTACTTTCGAGCTGTTTAGAGAATGCATCTTTACCGGTATAATGGGGTCATTATCGAATAGCTAAGCAGCGTAAACACTTAGTTAACAATCATAATCATTACATCGAGGAATTATTTACGCTACGGTTACGCTAGTTTCTAAAATTCCGGAACCAAAGTTTTATTGAGTAATAAGTGCTTCCACAATGTAACTAAGCTGGCATTTATAAATTGATTAACGAAGTTATTATGTTATACTTACAAACCCCGCTGTTCAATGAAAAAAATGTAATGAGCAAATTAATGGTTGCAAGATCTGGGCTATGTACTTATTTATTTGTATTGGGACATGGAACAGTTTATCATCATCATCGATAACAGCCGATATCATCCACTGCTGTTCCCCCAGAGCGTGTAATAAGGAGCGATCGCGCGCAGCCCGTATCTAATGGTTTCCAGCTACATTTGCCAGGTCATCGGTCCATCTTGTGGGGGACAGAAATTATTATCAGCCTTTATTGTATACTGTGGGAGGTGCTGCGGTAGAAATGAGAACTCAGGGGTAGACTTTGGAGAAGAAATCATTAATTTAATTAATACGCGAGCGTGACACGGATGCCTAAGCCTCAAGGGTGATTGCTACAATTTTCTATTTTATCTAATAATGTTGATATTATGTAATTCATTTAAATACAGAAGTCATCCGAAAAAAGCAGTGATGTAGAGAATTTTAAATAATTATGTTTATGTTCTTAAATATATTTTGACAGCTAACTTCGCTATTTTCACAAAGACAGCGATACTATACATGTGACGGGTGTTCATTAAGACGAGACGAATTTCCACGTGTAGATACTTGCCCCGAATCCCATCAATCAAAACTTCCGTCTAAATAAGCTCAAGTTAACGCGACGTTTGAAACAAACAATGGCACCCTCGTAAATTCTGCTTACTACGTCTTTGTTTACGAGGTGTTCCTTGGTCTCAGCCCGTTTAAAGGTCTGCAAACTCACGTGCCCTGTAGGTCAAGCCGTAATGAACTCTTTGCAGTTATAATAAGAAGTTTCATATCAGACCATCAAAAATTGGTGAACCAGCATGTTTGTATTTGGCTTTCGAGGTCTCGTTTATGGTAATGAATACCGATTGCGAACAGTTGACGAAACAATCATGGAACTTCAGGTACTGATATGTTATTGAATAGCTTTTGTGGTATGAAATGTATCTATTTTTTCCAGGCTTTATTTGTTCACGGGCATAACATGTAGGTACAGTCGAACACAAAATAAGGTATACACAAAAATGTTCAAAAATATGTTCCAGTGCATTCTACTTCTGTGTAATAAGAACGTCGTAACATATTTATGAGCGGATTATTACGATACTTTTTTTTTTTTTTTTTTTTTTTAAGATTAACAATTTTATTAGCGACAAAAATATACAAAATTAAAACTATAATATTATCAAACTACACTATAAATAAATATATACTAAACTAAATCTAAATCTAAAAACGGCCCCCGCGGCATGGTACCAAAGATGCTGGCAGCATTACCCCGCTGGATCGCGAGGCTAATTTGTTGAGCGAGGTAGCTGCCAGCTCTTGGGTCACCTGTGGTATCTTTGAATCTCTTTGAAAGTTGTTTAAAGAGACTCAAAGCACCAGAGCCCCACGGACCCAGGGTCTCGACGCCGAAAGGGATAAAATTATAGTCAGCGCCGAGACCACTGTATTTTCCTACCTTAGCACTTTCAGCCGCCTCTGCTGCTGCTGCTGCCCTTATGGATGTCCGAGGGAGATGTGACGGGGCTAGTGTGTCTACACATGTTGCATCCCACACTAGCACCCGTCCCATACTCCATGGAATCAGAGACATCCCATCCGGTCTCTTGCCGTCGGTCCTTGATATGCCGGTAGGCTCTAATAGAGCCGGAACATTGACCGACGCAAGAGCCCTACGGATGATGTCGTTAAGGGCAGCATGTCTTGAGAAGCGGCCCGCACTCCTTTGGCAGGAAAGTCCGTGGTGGCCCAGGCGGTCCACCTCGTGGCCGCAGGGGCAACGATGCGGGGCGCAGACCGGGACCCCGAGACGGAGACAAACTGAAAAACGGAGGGTATTGGGGTCTAAAAAGGTTCCAGTATTTGGGGAGGGATGTGCATGGAGCCAGAACCCGGCTTCTTTTGTGCTGCCGGCTAATATTCTGGCTCGTTCATTAGTGCACGACTGTGAAAGTAGGGAATCTAGAACTAATTTACACGAAATGTCGTCCCAACTCCTTTGAGATTTTGGATGTTCGGGGAAATTTTGGTTGGGGCAAGCAATAGACCAGGCATTTTTTGCATCGGCCAAGCCCGAGGTCTCATAGTTATTACGATACTTATTTTTGCACTTGACTGTATTAAATACATGGATATTGGATATAATGATTGAGAACATAGGTACCGATTAGTATGAGTGCACCTGGCTTTCAATTTTCCTTATCAATGCTGAACCTAAGTAAATGTTGAAATGTACACCTACCAAAACGTAGGATTATATTGCGTGCCAAATACTAAAACAAATTATTTTTGTAAGGCAACCAACTACTAACCGGATTCTTCCTGTAGATGCCTACCTTACAATACATCCAATCCTGATGAAGGAAGGGGTATGTATAGTGGCAATTGAAGCGTCCAGGGTGCTTCCAAATATCTTAACAGGCCTCTATTGTCATGATGTTAGAGTGCAGATATGTTTTAGTACCTACCCTGGCTGCTCCGGTATATTATGAATATTATTTTACGTACTAAACACTTAAATCCCTAGGTATGTGTACAACAAATCTCGCGAAATATGGGACAATAATGCAGAAAAAAGAAAAAATGGTTTGATAATGTTCTAAAAATCTACGAGTGTCACTTTATAGATAAGAATAACAGCTCCGTCAAATAAAAGAAAAAAAAGAAACTAAATGTTGAACCTTCAAATGGCATTGTTCTTTATAAACCTAATGTAGCTACCGTCTTATAGTTTTAAATTCACCCAAGAATGATTACACGCCTTGCTGGTGTGTAATAAAAAAAACAGTCATAAAAGTTTGCCGAGAATGCTGCAAATATGCATCCTTTGAAAAACATGCAGGTGTCATGTCTTTTTTATGGTGATTGCTCGCGATGAGTAAACATTTTATAGAGGACTGAGACACGTGAGGTAGCCGTTGAAAGGGCCACTCGTAAATGTTACGTGTTTTGGAATGAGTTACTTAAGTGTAAGAGCGCATAATATTGTCCGACAGAATTTCATTCCAAGAAAAACAGAATAATAATTAAGACATCGGTGTGCCCCAGGGGTCGTCGTTAGCCAATCTCTGTTTTTTGATTCAAATTAATGACCTACCTACTATGGTTAAAGGTAATATTTACCTGTTCGCTGATGATGCCTGTGACATTTTAACATCATCATCATTACTAAGTCTTGAGGAATTGGTGGTGGAGGATGTGAAGCTCATGCAAAACTGGTTCACTCAGAACGGCTTAGTCCTCAACCTCAGCAAAACTCAGTGCTTCATATCAACCTTGGCGGGAGACCTCCTAGGCCCCTGTCAATTCATATCGATGGCACACACATACTACAAATACAACACACCAAATTCTTAGAAGTAACCCTTGACTCTGCCCTCAAATGGGACCAGCACATAAAAACTCTTTGTGGGAAATTGTCTGGTGCATGCTTCGCCCTAGGAAAACTCGCACACGTACTACCTCAACAGCAACTTCGCTCCAGCTATTTTTCTCTATTTCACTCAATCATGTGCTACGGTTTGGAATTATGGGGTACAGCGGCAGAGTGGCACCGTGTTTTTGTCTTACAAAAACGAGCCATGCGCATCATAAATAGAACACCTCCGGGAGATTCAGCCAGACATCTATTTGGACAGATGAGAATACTCACATTACCTTCACAATACATTTTTTACATAGCAAAACACGTAAACTCACACAAACACACTTTCGTAACTAGTAAACTCACGCGTACTCGTTTGGGCAGCAAGGAACGACTGTTACCAGTGTGTCACAGACTAACCAAGTCCTCCAAAACTATGCAAATCATAGGTCCTAAGGTGTACAATGCACTGCCTAGTGACATCCGAGCTTTTGAAAACACCATGAAGTTTGAAAGTAGATTAAAAAAGTGGCTTATTGATAAAGCATTTTACACTGTAACTGAATTTTTTGATTATGTAAAGAGACTATAATATTTTTTCCTTCCACTGACATTCGTTAATTTAAGTACACATCGTTGTTTTACTTTTGTCTTTCACTATCACAATGATTTTCATTATATTATATTCCAACGATTGCAAATCCTTATGTATTGACATTGTACCTATTTTTTTATTGCATTCATACCAACTGTAACCATTAATGATTAATTATTATTTTTCTTCTTTCAAATTGACATGTAATAAGATTGTAATTATTGCGAATAAATGAGTATGAGTATGAATATAGATATCACACCATCAATGCCAAAATAAAAGTGTGTGCGATTAAGTCCCGGTGGAATTTAAAATATTGGATGGATTTTTTTTAAACTTCGCAAGGACATGTCAGAATTCAGGATGCAATCTTATGTTGATGGCGTTCGATGCCTAGCAATTGCTTATTATTAGGGTCTACAAGAAGCGTCATTTCTAGTACCATGTGTTGCCAAATGTCATAATCATGATAAATTTATACCCCAGTTGAAATATAACTACACTGTCTTCATTATTAATTTTACAAGAGTCTTTTATTTCGTCAACCAGGCCATTTCATGGCACTATCTTATTTGTCATACCCTTACTTGTTGTTTTTTTTATCCTCTGCATCCTTGTATTATTTCTCTGTAAATTACTGTGTCACGAATAAATCGTCGGGTTAAACGCAGAACCAACTATTTCCTTGAAGTTGGTTTTGACAAATCGTATTTTATGCCAATGACATAGAATAGTATTTGCTAAAAGATGTTTTACCGAAATAATTGGTTTTTCCTTTAAACCGGCGAAATATTACCTATTCTTATTCTTACTCTTCTTATTTTCAGATCACAATGTGGAAGCTACTTCTCACGCTTCTGCCCCTGGTGGTTGCAAAGCATCCATGGTACCCATGCTCCGAGCTTCACGATGACGTACGGTACCCATGCCGTTGCGCAGTAAAGGTGGACAGAAGCCTGCAGCTCACCATCCACATGGACTGCGACCGGGTGGTCTTCGCTGGAGACTTCCCGCCGCTGCCGTATGCGGCGCCCATAGTGTCATTCAGGCAGAGACATGCGGGACATCAGACGCTCCCTACTCAGGTATTTGTTTAAATACTACAAGTCATATTTAAACTAAGTTTCCTTTTGATGCTAAAAGTTTCTGGTTGAATTTTGGTTGAGATTAACGTAAGGATAGTGCTATTTTCTACATGATAAATGGGGTTTACTCAGTGCCCACTTTTAGCCCGTCTCCGTATTTGGTCTAATTCAAATGAATACGGTCGTTCTCCACATAAACGTTGCCTGTGCACAATTATCGAGATTGAAATTAACAGATAAAACTTTAATTCAACGATTTTTTTATTACATGGTGTTGGATATTTCGTTACAAAGAAAATTAGCAAAGCTTTATTAGCATTTTATTGTCCACCATTTATTATTTGTAGCTACGACTAAAAACTTAAGGCTTCGTTGTCTAAAATCAGGAATGGATTTATTAATAAATACGTGATATTTGAGATAAGTACATATTGTGCATTAACTATAAATAGTTCACACATAACGTTAATCGAAAAAGTGTTAATCGTATTTCACGCATATGAAGTCATAGACTACAGCTAGTTTCTTTACATATTTATTGTGAATCTGTCTACAAATATAGCCTACTTATATTGCTTAATTATTTCCGCGGAAACCAATAACATTACAACGTTATCGTTTCATGTCATGTTATAAATTTCCACCAAGCTGCCGATTAAAACACATACGCGTTAAATTGTCCGCTGATTTCTATTCCTGCACGCAATTCTTCATGATCTGATAACCGCATAGAATCTATAGGAGTTCGTTTTGTTGCTCTATCAATACTAATTAGAGGCGAATTAGTAAAGTTAAAATTCATTAACGGCCTTCATAGCCTAGTTACTTGCTACTCTACCTGAAAACCTGGAGGAAATTGGTACGAATCCCGAAAATGGTAGGTACTTATTATGGTTTCTGAATTAAGTATGGATGTTTCGTTCTTTCTGTGAATCGTATTTTACATAATTATTTATATCTTTAGGTATTAATTAGATGTTTGAAAGATTGTTTATTTATCAGATGGTACAAAATATGTTCTTAGGTACATAATACGTGCGACTGGACGTGTAAAATTATGCACCGAATGTATGTCTAGCTCATTAATAAACTAGGCTACCAGAATAGTTTCAATACATTCAACAGCATTTTAAAAAACTTTTACAAGGTTTTTATGTGGCACGATTGCGCGGTTCAAGCCACGACTCCACTCTGAAATAGACGAACATTTCACCGATACCAATCTATATATGCGGTTTTAGACAATTTCGTTTTGGCAAATACGATTATTTGTGCTATTTCACAGTTTGCTTTGTCGGTGCGGTTGTTTGTGGAGTAGTTAAGATTGTTTGTATTAAACAGTTTGAAACTGAACTAGTCCATAAATATATTTAGAGACATTCTATCGTTATACCCAAATGTATCAACTCAAAACTATTGATTAGTTTAAATCAAGCGTGAAATAATCTATGAACCGGATGAAGTTACCGTGAACCGTGCCAAGACTTCCTTTTCAGCCCAAATCCTATTAATCTAAACTACTCGTCTCGATTGTCAAACTAACTTGAGCATAGTTCAAAGCAAATCTCCAAGATTTGGTACTTGGCATCGTGTTGGGACGCCAGCCCGAGAGTTTACAAAGTTGTGATCTCGAATACATTATCTAACTGACACTCCACACCGCACTTGCCACAAATCTACACCACAAGCAGCATAAGTGGATATCCAGCTTTATACCCATTCGAGAGAGCTTTTGGTAGACAATGCAAATGCGTGCATGCGAACTCTTGACTACGTTGAGTGAGTTTGCGTTTGCGCCTTTTCTGTTGCTCTTAAGGTAAAGTATAAACATCGTATAAACCATCGTTTTAGAGATTGAAGAAAGCGAAGCACTACACACGGACTAGTGGAAGCCTGAATGTTTCGAAGCTTTTGAAAAATATGTTACGAGAGAAAAGTAGTTTAATTATTAATTTGTAAATTATAAATATTAGATGTCATATACCAAAGAAAAACGACCAAGATCACCTATGTCCGAGGTGGGGATCGAACCCACGTACTCAGCTTTCGCGGCTGATGCCTGTACCCCTCGGCCACTCGGTCTTAGCAACCACCGGTCAAATTTCTCGGGTATATGCAATCGCTTACAAGGCTAGGCGCCTTTGACCATTCTCTGAGGGTAAGCAATACATGCCTGCACCTCCTATTTAGAATACTTTACAGTTTTCTAGAATAAGCTAGAGAGAACTGGTGCTGCCATCTATTGAACATATTGCGAAACTACAAATCAAATTATTTATTAACTAAATATTTTGATTTGTACTTTTAATTTTTCTCCAGTAGTCACACTACTTAATCCTATATAAATTATAAATATTAGATGTCATATACCAAAGAAAAACGACCAAGATCACCTATGTCCGAGGTGGGGATCGAACCCACGTACTCAGCTTTCGCGGCTGATGCCTGTACCCCTCGGCCACTCGGTCTTAGCAACCACCGGTCAAATTTCTCGGGTATATGCAATCGCTTACAAGGCTAAAATTAAAAGTACAAATCAAAATATTTAGTTAATAAATAATTTGATTTGTAGTTTCGCAATATGTTCTATTAATTTGTATTTTATTACATCAGGATGTTTCAAACGCTTTAGAGTATTCTTGGTCTACTAGATGACGCGACACTTTAATATACGATGTAATTATTTACTTGTTATTAAGCGACTTCAAAAAAGGAGAAGGTTCTGAATTTGACAGAATTTTTGTTGTATGTATGTTATCTGACATCTCCGTGATTCGTGAACCGATTTTAATTTTTTTTTTGTAATCGAACGTGTATATTGTATAACCCCGAGATAGTTCCGTTGGCACCAAGTTGGAGTCTGATGATGGGATCTTGGAGAAATCGAGGGATTATAGGTACATGCTTAATTATCAAAAGCGCCATCGCTTTTGATAATTTTCATTCATTTACAAGAATTTGCATTCAGAAAGTAGGATTTGATGATAGGAAACAATGATGGAAACAAGTCGGGGATCTTGGAGAAATCAGTTGAAGTCGGTTTTTTTAATTTTTATTTGGTGATTATCTTTAATCAATGCTATGCTATCACGGTAACCGAAGAAAACATTGAGATTATAACTTAGATTACTCAAATAATGTCGTATATTATTTCAATCTTTTTAATATATTTACCTATCTAAATTATTCCATGCTGCTCGTCAGACTTCCCCAAAAACTTTATTCATGACCTGGAAAGACTTCACTCTAATCCATCAAAACTTTGTGTTTTGTTTAGCTACGTGGTAAACTTTACATTTCACGCGATTGTGTATTCGAAAAGTGGCTTTATAACTAATTTGAGGATTTCAAATATTCACAAGATAGGAAATAAACTGAAATTAGAATGAAGTCAACTTACGTAGGTACGTGAAACATTATGTTTCTGTCCAAAAAAGTGTGCAGAGATTGTCGATAAGCATTAAATATTTAAGAACCAATCTGTTACTAATTTCAGATATTTTCGTCGTACGGCCTGCCTTTGAAAGAGTTGGACTTCTCTCAGAACAGCTTGCGTCGGTTGCCCGACCGTCTCCTAGCGGGAGTCCGGGGCAACCTCACCAAATTGGCGTTGGCTGACAATCTTCTCGGCGATAACCTTAATCCAATTTTCTCCACTGCCGAACTACACAATCTACCGGCTTTAGAAGAACTTGATTTAAGTGGGAATAGCATCAGAGGCCTAGAGGAGGGCCTGCTGATTGGATGTCACCTTTTAAAGGTAAAACTTAAGCGTATAATTATTATATATTTAACACGGGGTCTGTAATTCTCTGTAGGAAGTTAATTATCGCTACAAAGTGGAAAAAATTACAGGATCGACTACTAGCGTATCGCTTAGCACAGGCATTTTAAGTGTTATTCTGGCCTTGGTTAGCATTACACTGATAAAAACCGTAACTGGATAAATACCTGCCTACTTTAGTTTTTAGGAAATTTACTGTTTAGAGTAACTCGACATTTTTGTAATAGTTTCCTGTTTTCTGTTCTGTTCTGTGTTCTCGAAAATGAACATTAACTTTTTTGGGCCTTTTTTGACTGGCATATTACTTAAGATGTAATCTTCGTTATATGTTTTGTCAGTTTTCTGCCATGCCTCCTCGAATACCAAGGTAAAAATATCAGCATATAGATATGTTATTAGATTATTATGTATCTTGATATTCTACTTCAAAATGCGCATACCAAATGCTATTGCTGCTGTAAAATAAAAGTATCCTATGTAAATATTGCTGCATGTTAACAGCAAAAGAAAATGTTTTCAGGTATTGCGCCTTGATCGAAACAATATGAACAGCGTGCCGTCATCCTCGCTCAACGGGCCGAGGTCTCTAAGAGTGCTCTCGCTGAGGGAAAATAGAATCGGTACGTCACAGATTACTTTCTACGCATATTTTGTAAGAAAATCGTTTATCAATTTACTCACGGTGTTTTGGATACTCAACCTAATATTAATTTACCTGTGTTTTCTTCTGCCATTTGCGTGTTCGGATATTCAAATATATTGCCTAGAGACTAAGAAAAAAATATGTTTATTTTGTTGTCTTTACACATTGGTTTGGAATATAAACGCGAGACAGAAAGTACAGTACCTACCTATCATCGAGGCGCTTTTCAAAACCGATATGAGTTGGTTTTTTACTTTGAAATTGTAATCTAGTAACGACACACAAAAGGTATCAATTCAATAAATCAAAATCCTGCACATATCAGATTTGGTTACCACAACGACGGTATTTAGTACGCATAAAGCCTTGTTACTTATCCTTCGCAGTGTGGAGTCTAAACCATAGTGCGTGGAACGTCCGGAGTGCGAAGATGAACAAAATAGGGAAACAGCTACCAATACTGTTTCGATTGTTAAATAAATGGGTCGAGCGTCTATTGGGAAATTAAGTAGCGTCTAGAGAGCCCCACGGAAATTTACTGAAATGAAATATACTAATATTTCGATAAAACCCCTAAATTCACTTAATTTTCCTACTTACCATTTTCAGCTCTCATTCGACAAGGATCATTCTTCTCACAAAAGACATTAGAAGAAATTGATTTACATGGAAATATGATCTCGGCTATCGAAGGTGGGGCCTTTGCTGGCCTGAACCAGCTCCAGACTCTCGACCTCGGCAGGAACCGGCTCTCCAAGTTTAACAGCGACGTTTTCCAGGGCACGGAAAATCTAGAAAAACTAGACCTCTCTGAGAATTTCATTACTGATTTCCCAACGGTCGCTCTCAAGTCTTTTGCGGCACTCAAACACCTAAACCTCTCCAGTAACATGATCACAGTAAGTTTCGAAGTTCGTTTATTTGATTTGCTCACGGAAATCATGACAGCAATTAAAACGTGAAATAACATTTTATTCAATTGACAGTTATTGTTGAAGTCTCTAGTTCAATTTGCAAAAGCTTATTAAATTAATAACCCCTCAAAATTTCATTAGCAAATCTGCAAAAACTTGTTCGCAGGATCGAGTAAAATTAAATTTTATGTCAATGTCACTCAAACTTTGACAAAGAACTTTGATTTAGTAAGTGATGTAAATCAGGACATTCATGACAAGTCTTTCAAAAGCTTGTTCAATTAACATTAAATTTTAAATTTGATTGACTGCACAACAATGAAAAGTACCTACAATCGAATAGTTAAAACGATTCATTTACCAGTAAGTGTCATATGAACTACTCGCACTTGGTCTTGATTATTCACTTCTAGTTTAGGGTTGTCACTAGGCCTACACACAACACTCACAACTTCCAATGCCTTCAAAATGGATGTTTCACCACACTTATATTTTGTAAATTACAGGATTCGTGAAAGTTTAAATGAATATAACATTTACTTATTACAGAACATTGACAGCAGTCACCTGAACGCATTGGTTTCTCTCCAAGTGCTGGATCTGAGCCGCAATAATCTAGTCAAATTGATGCCAGGCACTTTCGTGGGACTCACGGAACTTCGTTACTTGGATGTTGGCGTTAACTCATTACGAACTGTACGTATGCATTCTGAAGTATATGTTCAACATTATTAAGTATTAAGTAATAAATAATTACTATATTCCTAGCCCAATTTATCACAATTTTATATTCAAAATATATTTAATATTGTTTTTTGTATTATGAGCTAGTTTATTACAACTCGGCTCAAACACCTATTTTGCGTATTTTTATTATTAACAGTCCTTAAAAAATCAGTAAAGTTTAATAAGCAACTGTTCAAGTAGTTTATGCTTATGTAATGTGTAGGTTACCTAGTATTTTTTTTTTCATAAATAAATATTTTTTGATATATCACAGAAATCATTAATAAGTTAAACTAAAACCAATTAAAATTAAAATAAATATAATCTAACTTAAAGTAATAATGTTTATTTAAAAAGTCTCCTTGCTTTTTACTACAACATATTACATTTTATTCAGGTCGAAGATGACGCTTTTGATGGATTGACTAGCCTGGACACACTACTACTACGAGACAACAATATCCTGCTGATCCCGGCTACGGCACTCTCCCGCTTGCCGAACCTTGTCTCCGTACATTTGGGCTTCAACCGCGTCACCGCCCTCTCTAGCGATATTCTCCGAGCTGTCTCCGACAGAATCACTTCCTTAGTTCTTTCCCGAAACGTCATAAGGGAGCTACCGACAGCGGCCTTCAATCACTTCAAAATGTTGAAGCGTTTAGATCTCTCTGGAAACTTACTGAATTCTATCTCAGCTGATGTCTTTAGCGGATTAGAAGCTTCTCTTGATTTTTTGAGCCTTAGCCAAAATAGAATATTAGGCTTCACAGGCCAACAGCTGCAGTTCATTAACTTATGGTTCTTAGACATATCTGACAATCAACTTTCGGAAATACCAGTGAACGCTTTTGAATCCATCCCTAGCTTAACGCACTTGAATATAAGTCGCAACGATCATATAAGTATACTACCGCAAAATGTGTTTAAACAAAATCCAGCTTTACTCACCGTGGACTTAAGTTACATGGGATTGAAAGCACTTCCCGTGAAATTATTCTCCAAGAACATGAACTTAGAACGTATTTGTTTATCAAATAATCTTTTACAAGAAGTATCAGAAAACACCTTCAAGAATCTAAAAAATTTGACTTACTTGGATTTGTCGTATAATAATATTGTAAACATAAGAACTCCCGCCTTTGTCAACGTCATGTCCATACAGTATTTGTCTCTCAAGGGTAATCAGTTGAATGCATTTAAAGGCGAATTCTTTAACACAGGAACAAGTCTGGAAGTTATAGACCTCTCCGAGAACCAACTCAGCTATTTATTCCCGTCCTCATTCAAAATACATCCCCGTCTTAGAGAAATAATATTAACAGACAATAAATTCAATTTCTTCCCTTCCGAGCTTATAAGTACTTTGCAGTATTTAGAATTTGTAGATTTATCTGGAAATGCGTTGAAGAATGTCGATGAACTTGATTTCGCTCGGCTCCCTAAGCTGAGAACAATTCTGCTCGCTCGAAACGAACTCGAATCAATTAGTGAAATGGCATTCCATAACTCTAGCCAAATACAACTGTTGGACCTGTCCAATAACAAAATAGATCGCTTGGGAGACAGGCTATTTGAAGGACTGATTCGGTTAGAGAATTTGAATTTAGAAGGCAATCAACTCACTGAATTACCCGACAATATTTTCGATAGGTCGCGATTAAATATGCTCGAAAAAATTTCGTTAAGTAATAATTTATTCGAACACGCTCCTTTGAAATCTTTACAGAAGCAATATTTCTTTGTATCGTCTGTGGACTTATCGCATAATCAAATTGTAGATATACCAGCAGAAGATAGCGTCATGGTCAATATTAAAAAGTTGGATCTGTCATTTAACCCACTGTCTGAAAAAGCTATTAAAAACGTACTAACTGAACCAAAAACCGTTCGAGATCTTAATTTAGCTGGTACTGGGATGAAGTCAGTAGAACAACTAGAAACACCTTTCTTGTATAACTTGAACCTGTCACACAATAATATTACAAGACTGACTGATAAAACATTTAGTAGGACAACCCTGTTAGAATCGTTGGATTTGTCTAATAATCAGATTGTAGATGTCTCTGGAGCACTTGCTATATCTTGGCCAAAACTAAAAAATCTCCAACGTTTAAATATTTCTAGCAACCCAATCGCGATTCTTGTTGATGGAAACTTTGAAGGTTTGTCTTCACTACGAGTACTAGATATGAGGTATTTAGATGAATGCACGAGGATCGAGAAAAACGCTTTCAGGCCACTACCCAATGTAGTGGAACTGAGGGCTTATGGATATCCTAGATTAGGTTACTTCGATGTTCAAGGAACTTTGCAGCACTTGTTGGCTTTAGAAAAATTGGACGTGGAAGTCAAGGATACTACAATTGGTGCTGACCAATTGCACTCAATATTACACCCGAGGCTTGAAGAATTAGGATTACGAGGATCAAGGCTTAAGACAGTTTCTTCAGGAGTATTAGCTGGCTTGAAGGCACCAGCAATAGCAGTAAGATTCCGAAATACCTCCGTGACAAATTTGCCACCAGCGTTATTATTTCCCTTGCCAAGATCATCTCAAATAACCATCGACGTCGCTGGCAGTCAACTCTCTACGCTCCAACCGCAGCTGCTTGTAGCTCTCGACGATCGACGAGCAGATTTGTCAATGTTTGGACTTGACACGAACCCGATCCGTTGCGATTGCAATGCTCGTGCATTGCGAAGATGGCTACCAAACGTTGGTATTGAAGACGTGCGATGTGAGTCACCAGATTTTTTGAGTGGGTTTTTACTTACAGAAATTGGTGACGATGAACTAACTTGTGACGCAAGAAAACGGACCACGTTACAACCTTCGTCATCCAGTAGTATTTCCACCACGGCCCCACCGCGCTTAGTCCATCGTACTTCAGCCGAGCCTGATATTATCTGGTCAGTGGCGCCATCTCACGAACGGCCTAAAGTTTCTGGTGAGCCGAAAGGAGCGCCCGTGGTTGGCGTAGCATCTTCAACTAACGATGATAATCTAATAATTGGTATAGTAGGTGGCGTCGTAGCGTTTATCGCGATCTTAATTGTAGCTATTTGTATTGTGCGGTTGCGAATGACGACGACATCGTACCGTGGTGGACCGCTAGCCAGTAGTCCGACGGCAGGCGCTGCTCCGCTCTGGGGGGCAGCCTGGCCTGGTTACGCCGCTACTTTACCTCCAGCTTCTTTATCTACGGCCACTCTGCCGCACAAGGTGCAATCAGGGCCCGGATCTGTCCGATATTTGGCCCCGCCGCCGCCAGCACCCTACTTTATTAGCTTGCCACCGTACGACGATAAAATTTATCGGTAGAAACATTTCGTAATTTTGTGGTTCTGAACAAAAGACATTTTAGTTTAAGATGTAGTCTTATCTTGTGTAAATAAATAACTTTAGGTTTATTTATATTCGTTTTGCTCATAATTGATGTGCTACGTGTATTATTTTTAAGAAAAACTTGTGTAAAAAATTACAAATATCGTTGTAGATATTATTTTTAGTTTTAATCCTAGAATAGAAAGTAAATTAACTTACGGACATTACAAATATATCAAATAGAGAATACTAACTCTAATATTTATTTCTAGGACTATGAAAGCTCGCAGGCAGGAATTATTAGGGCATTCTAGTCAGCATTAAAAGCTTTTCTCGATAGCACGCGTGAGAAAAGTAAAGGATTTAAAAATAATTTGGGTGCAGTGGGATATACGGGAAATATTCGTTTAAGAAGTACTTTACTTTTGTGCGTTTATTTGATTTAGAAGTACATGAAATATATTGTATTTATTTAGAAATAAATTATTCACACATTATTAACGTCTTTATTTTTTTAAGTTTATGTCCTATCCACCTACTTTAACATTGGACATAGTAAGTAGTCAACCAAAATTCAGAATACTAAGGTACACGTACACAATCCAGGGTTAGGACGCTAACACGAGGTTAGGGTTAGTGGTGTAGTAAAAGTATGGAGTAAAACATTTACGCCGTGTTAACCAGCCCTAAATTGTGCATGTGGACCAAAGATACTGATATTACTTATGTAGCTCATCATCATCACAATAAGTCTACCCTCGGTACAGTCTAGCAGTGGCTGGACGTAGACTTCTCCAAATAATGAACAACTACGCGCCAAAACCTAAAACTACGCGCCAATAATCGCCACGCTGGGCAAATGCGTCGGCAACCGCAATAATCTGACTGTGATGACGCTACTGCCCGTCAGTAATGTTATATTAACACTTTATGTGTACCTCGCTACACCGCTGGCATGGATCAATAATTAACAGATGAATCCACTTCTGACGACACGTAGACTTGACAGAAATTTTGAATTGTGCATTACATGTAATGCACGGACAGTTAAAGTGTTAGACGACTGGTCAGTGCCACTTCAATTCCGTAGTCAACTTTTACGACACCAACGGGAAGACTTGGGGTGGTGACAAATGTATTCTTACTGCAGTTACTACGCGGCCACTCTACCTAAGCCCAGAAAAAACATATTCTAAAAAACGCTTTACTTGTAAATTAAACTGGACGGATATGGTACATGATGTTGATGATGATGATGTAAATTAAAGTATGAAAATGACGACAAGGTCCGGCGACATAATCAGTCGATCTTAATCCGTTCAAGAGGTTTTTAGAATTTTTTTGAGGTTTTAGAAGAATCTGCAGTACAAGGAATGCGGATAACACGTCAAATGTTAGTGCAACTATTTTTGGTCACAGATTGGTAAAGAATTCTAGTCTGTTTGGATACTGAATGCACGTGCGATTTATGGTCGTGCCTTTCTTCTGCAGGTTTTCTTTTTCCACACAGACTACCGACTATCCTAAACGCGATCGTTGCATTTAAGATTTTGAAATGGAAAATTATCCATCGAAGCTTTGAGGGGAAAAGCTGTAATCCTAGGACCTTCCGGTAGCTAAAGGCGGCACTTCGGAAAATTCACGCCGCTCCCGATCCCAGGGACGGAGATAGGCAACACTATAATCTTCAATACTTCCCCGACATAAAAGCACTTTGCTTACGTAATAGAAAGCTTAGGTAAGGTGACCCCTTGATATCGAGTTATGTCTCAAGGAAACTGGATATTTTAGTTGTCGTTGTTTATTACAGTAGAATATAAATAATGTTGTTTATTTGGAAATCCTAACCTTAAAACTTTGTACATTCAAGTTTATTGAAAATAACGATGATTAACATGATTATATTAATCAAGCACATATCAAATAAAGCATAATTAAGTAAGTATCTACAATCCACATCTAGATATTGGAACTACGATGTCAGTCAGCAAGTAAAGAGATTTAGGAATGCAAGATGCATTTCATACTCGTATGTAACATGAAAAAATTCGTTTTGTCTATATATCATTCTAGTATGAATAATAAATTAAATGATCGTATAGGTAATACGCTACAAACACAAATTGCTTTTAGTTTAAATAATAATAAATTTTGGGGGTTTACTACGACCAATTGTATTGTTCATAAAGCTAGTGATTTCGGAAAGAATAGCTCCGAAAGATAAAAATACGAAATATTAATTTTTGAATTTTGACTGAACTCCTAAAACAAATTTGAAGATTACGGTACAGATCCGACACAAAATTTGATCATCTTTGATACTTACTTAAGTAAATTTTTTATCCAACGAACAGTTTTAGATCTGCGACCAAAAAACTGAAAATTAACGATAATAATATTAATATCGTTAATTTTCAGTTTTTTTAATTAACGATAACAATATTATTATCATTAATTTTCAGTTTTATTTGATAATGTGATAGTTACTTGGCTCTAAAAAGTTAAGCTCAACGCCTGGTAATGTGCAACACGGATTTGCCGAATTTAGAACTAAATGAAGATATAAAAATGAATTACAGGCTGCTTGGAATTAATTCATGGAAATAATTTAGGTTTCTTGTCCTAAGGGTACGAAAGGTATTTGATAAATAAATATATAGGTACATATATGTATGTTCAACAATTAACTGCAAGTTCATGTACAGACGGTGTCTTTTTTACGCGCTAGTGCGAGAAATGGCTCATTTTACATCACGTCCAAAACTTTGGAGGGCCGTCTGTACCAAAAAACGTCGTAACAGACACGTGCAAAAAATAAATTTGTAACTCGTTTTTCGCCCTTGTGTCGTAATGTACTATTACATGTCTAGTTTAACTACATTTCACATTATGCTAGAATAGATGTTGTTAAGATTTTTTGTTTCTATTTTATTCTCTGGCCTCTAGCTTTCTCCTAACAAAAATATCAATTTAATTTACTAAAAATTCCGTATTCTCCATCAATTATCCTTAAACGCTTGTTAAAAAAACTGGGGCTATTTTGTAGGAATTTTGCAGCGTCACGACTGGAAAACCTTTTGTTTATAATCGGGAAAATTTGCATAAAATTTAGGCCGGCACTTTTGTGAGCACCGACCAAAATAGGTTTTTTCAACATTGTTTCGGATTTCCGCCAACGTACGTCAGAACAGTGAACCTATCTGTTGCCGGAATAAAAACTGTAAACACATTGAGCCAATGAATAACAATAATAAAGATAATAATTTAATTTACGATGAGAACCTTATTTAGGTACTATTTAAGATAGGTACAATGGAAATAATTGTGTTACTACCTACTTACTTTTTTATTGATTTGGCTCTGTACCAATGGTCAGTAGCATCTAAAAGAACTGGAAACAACTATGGCATATTCCATAGGATTGGACGTCTTCGACACATAATTATCGCGAAACACTTTCGCAGATATATTTTTCAATACAAAATTCTTATTATATTAGTATGACAGTAAAAAAAGATAAAGCAGAACATCTGGTAAAAATATTCAAACAATTGCAAAACAAGTTCTGTTGAGAGCTGGAGATAATAAACAGCTCTTTTCCGTCAAAGTGAGCAGAATTGGGTAAAGCAGGCACTCAGCGCGAGCTTCGTTAAAGGTCAACAAGCCCGTCATACTTACTTTTGATGTCTAGGGAACTTGAATATTTTTTATTTTCAGATGTTTATGAAAACTAGCAATAAGTGGGTTGCACTGCTACGGTAAAGCGTTCGCAAATAGTTAGTACATTGCTATAGAGGACGGGAAATAAAGGATAAGTAGATATTATTATCTGGCCGAAGGAAATGAGGCCGAATAGGAATACACGGCCTGTAGCCTTGTTTCTCGCCGAGATTTGGATAATGCTTTTCTCAAACTTGCTATAAAATAAAACGAACTGATTTTGCCGAACCATGCTACCTATTCAATTTGTAAATATTACCAATAGTATAGCATCAAAAAAACATTTAAAAAATTCGCGTCTCTCTTTTTTTTTATCTGTTTGAGGTAACCTTTTACCTGGTGATATAGTTATTTTATTATATTGAAATTCGTTCTAAGGTTTTTTTTTCTGTAGCTGAATGTCAAGACCTAGTGTCACAGTTTGACGTTTTAAAACAAAAGACAGTTTGTTTGCAGGTCTAGGTGTGAAATAAATACATGAAATCTCTTCACCTGTCTTCTTAGCACATGATACTGGATACCTACGTAGTATTTCCGGGTTTAATTTAGAGTAAGTAACATCAACATTCCGTAGAAAGAAAAAAATATATATATAATTGAGGAACTGAAACTAGACGGCTACCGCGAACCACGATTGACGTGTTGCATCCCTATCACCATTACGTATGAATTAGGAAGTGCAACAGAGAGCAAGTATGTCATTCTAAGTGGGTTTACAAGCTCACTGCGACTATGTTTATGGACAATCCTTACAGGTAAATACAGTGAATTGCGTGAAATCAGGATTGCAAGTTGGCTGGGTAATACGGTTTGACTGTTAATCGCCAAACCTATGGCACTGGTCTCACCGCGAGCTACTATCAGCTATCACCGCCGGACGAGTATCGCCGTGTCTCTTTTATTTACACGGGAGTGCGTATCTTTTGTTCGTATTTATAGCCAATAGTTCGTAGCTTAGTAACTCGCGGTGAGACCAGGATGATGTTAGCCAAGCATTTCTTGAATCTAACGATGGAGATCGAAAATATCAATATATAAATTATTGCTACCAGCAACCAAGTCATTACACTGACGACACATAAGTATTGTTCTTATAAACTCTGAGTGAGAAAAGTCTAGTTGAATGACCTCTAAATCTTGGTGGTAATACATGATAGAATAAACGCTGAATCGTTTTTAGAATGAATAATTTTATACAAGTACATGAAGTCGTTCAACTCACGGCGAGCCTTCAGTGTAGCAATATTGAATTTTAAGAGCCATAATATTGTTTATAAATTTCATTTACGCGAGCGGTAGACTAGGTTTAATATGGTGGGTTGCACCAAACCTCCGGCCACTGCTAAATCATTCGTTAAACTTATTCGTATGAGGTTTGCAAAAAATTGCATAATAATGGCGAGGGGTCTGTCAAGTAGGGATGGTACAACCTGCCCGTAGTACTCAGGCTAATAGATAGTTAACGCTAAACTAAGAGGTCAATTGAAGATGCCATTTAAGGATGAACTGGAGCAACAATGATATAAGTGGCTTTGGGATGCAGTAGTCATCATAATTATCGTTACTTACGGTATTATGTTCCAATATTTATGAGCATCGCCAGGCCTAGCCCAGATGATATTCTGTAAGAAGTAAAGTTCCAGTTCGTTAATACAAATATGTGTACATTTCTCCATACTAATCCTTTCCGAATGTGTTTACATAATTATGAAACGAGACTGGAAATAATAAACACTTCCGCACCGGTCGGTATGAAATCAGTTATTTTTTTGCGAGATATTCATATTTGTTCCTTGGGAAACCATCTTAACACGTTTTTCACAGTTGGGATCACGACCCCGAAAACACTCCGTATTTACGTTTACCTATGCCTGTGCTGGTGGCATTTGTGGACTTAAACAAAGCCTTCGACACAGTGAGCAGATGTGGATTGTACAGGATTTTGCAGAGTATTGGTTGTCCCCCAAAGTTACTAAGGCTAAGGGTTCGGTTGTCTTTAATGGCAGTGCATCGGCTCCATTTGACATGCGCAGAGGAGTCCGGCAGGGTTGCCTGTTGGCGCCGACTTTATTCGGAATTTTCTTTTCAGTGCTTTTAAAGGTTACTTTTGGTGATTCCACTCAAGGCGTACAGCCGTACACCTTCACACTCGAGCTGATGGCAAACTGTTCAACATCGCACTCCTAAAGTTTAAAAGGTATAGAGAAGACGACAGTTTGCTGTTCGCTGATGACGCCGCTTTTGTTTCATCATCATCAGAGGAGCTTCAGAGAATGGTTGACAAGTTTGACGCCACGTGCAAGCAGTTCTGCATGTCCATAAATGCTAGGAAGACGGTCGTTATGGGGCAAGGCGTGCAGGAATCCCCAACAGTATTGTTGAACGATGCGCCATTGGAAGTTGTAGATAGGTTCTGCTACCTTGGGTGCACCGTATCACAGATCTTGTCGCTTGATATGGAAATAAACATTCGCATCGGCAAAGCATCCACGATGTTCGGGAAGCTCAGTACAAGGGTATGGAATAATAAACACCTGACGTTAAATACAAAGACGATCGTATATCAGACATGCATCTTGTCCATACTCTTGTACGGTGCTGAGACTTCGACATCGTATGCTAAGCAGGAACGGAAATTAAATCGAGATCATTGGAGAGGGGTTCTGGGTGAAGGCGTGGTCTCCCATGATAACGCTTGGTTCGATCTGCTCTCGTTCAAACGGGAACTAAGACACCAGCGCGCAGCCTTTCCTCCCGGATCACCAAGTGCGACATTTACGTACGCTTTATGCGGTCGTGGCTGCCGCTCCCGTATTGGCCTAACCAGCCACATACGTAAGTGCCGAACCTCTTTGGACGCTGCTTAAAGCATCTTTTATAGATGTCAGAGGCCAATAATGATGATGGTAAATGGTAAAATAATGGAAGTAAAAACCATATTTTGCATTTAACTGTACCCGATGCTGCCTACAGTAGGAGCAATAAATTTAATTCTACAATTATATTATAGCTATAGAACACTTCTCAAACTTAACAATATTTGAAGACTCCACGGAATAAACATGTCCAGTCAATTTAAATTTCAGATGGAGACACAACCTTAGTCTTAAGCTTAACGCAACAAAGTGCAGCCCTTATTTTCATAACCTACACGTGTTCTTTCCGTGTACCCTTCGATTAGTCGTAGTTCAGACATTTTAAAAACCCTGATTGATTGTTCTGTTTTTCTCATACAAACAAAATTGTATTTTATGTACGTTATCATCTCAATCTAACTTTTCTTGTATTTTGTTACATGGTAGTTTATATAATACATTATGCGTTCAAATAAACTTATAGCCTTATTATGGTCTGAAAATAAATATTCAATTATTTTTAAAAGATTCTAATAAGTAGTAAGATTTGATGCTCCTATTACAGGAAACAACCGGTATAAATATAAAACACAAGATGCATAAAAAATACTTATTTTATGTTTGTGGAACGTGATTCAGGGTATGAGACGTGACACCTGAACAAATTGGGATTTAACAAAAGTGTTCTCGTTATCTTGTTTGTTATAAGAAAGACAGAAAATTGGATTCCGTGTGTACACCGTGTGTACAGCACCCGAATTTGTTATTTTGTTGAAAGTTTTGTCTAGTAATATGGCTCTTGGATGACTTAAATTTGATTATGTCAACTGCATATTAAAAGTACTCATAACAGGCATGATGACTGGCAAGTCAAATCAGCATCTTTTTTGTCGCGACTTTTCGGTTGCAAAGGGATATGAAATACACAAAAGTGACGTCACGTTTGAGTACTGCCAAATGACCTACTCTTTTAAGTTCTTTTCAATTGATTAAATAGAAGTTATGTACAAAAATTACTGCAATCTACATCTTAGTAATAATTTCTTCGTGTATTATGTCGTGCATAATGTTAAATAATTTATTTTAACTACAGTCATCATCCCTATTTTATGTACTAATGAAGTCCTAGTTTCACGAACCCACCACGGCGTTTCTCAAACCCTGAGATATAATTAGTAGGCGCAAATGTATTGAACATCAGATTTTTTTTTCTCAGAACCAATCCTCTAAAATTTGGTCGGTGAATAAAAATCAACCCGTAATACATATCACATAATTCTTGCATGGGTTTATATACAATCCATGAGCAATTAAGCACTTCACTCTTTTTGAAACATTGTAAAATAAAAATAAACTCAACTATGCTCAAGGCAATTCAAACCGAAAATATATAAACATGAGAAGTGCAAGGTTTATAAGCTGTTTTTCATTTTCGTGTTGGCGTTTTGCAAAGCGCCCTCAGGGATCAACGGGTATAATCTGTAATCCGCGCATGTGTATAATTGAAATTCCATGTAGCAATGCTCCAAGCTCGATCTGCATTTAGAATTAGTTTGTTCCGGAAACCATTTGGTAAAAAATAAAGATACGTACCTAAAGTTTAGTGTAGAAAAACATGCAAAAGATAGAGCTGGGAAACTTTCAAAGTGTGTTATGATCTGATTTTATCTATACGATTTCTTTTTTTTTTTTTTTTATGCTATAGGTGGCAAACGAACAGACGAATCGCCTGATGGAAAGCGATTAACGTCGCCCATGGACACCCGCAACACCAGAGGCGTCGCAAATGCGTTGCCGGCCTTTAAGGTGGGAGTACGCTCTTTTCTTGAAGGTTTGAAGGTCGTATCGGAACATTGTTTAATACATTTTTTTCTTCTCCAGCGTTTTTTGTGTCAACTTCAGTAATTCTGTCACCACTGTTTTCGCTATTGTATACTACAATCATTTATAACAAAATGTTCTTTGTACTCGACTAATGTCTCGTTTTGTGTTTGTGACAGCTACCCTCAATTTTAAGAACTCTTATTATATCGCTATAGCATAAACTACTGTTTGTACACGTAATAAAATATGACAACATATAAAAATATTTTTTATAAACGCTATCCTTATAAATCTAATCACTAAAAAGCAATTTTTTCCAGACAACCTTTAAAAAAGGCATTCCATAATTGAAGCTATGTTGTTTAAATGATGCTAAACCTTACTATCCTGCTTTAAAACTCAATATGGATATTGTTTCCATAATAACTGTATAAGAATGTTGAGCTCCAACGTTGCAAGATTTGCATTTAGAATTAGTTAGAATCGTGAGGCAATTTGGTGCAAAAACAAAAGCCTGCCGGGATAAAATTGCGCCTGATTTAACCTCGTGTTTTCTTTCTTCTAAAAAGAACCGTGGTCGGAATAGTATACGATAATACATTTCAAACAGCGTCTGAGGACTTAACGTGGATTTGTGATTAATGAGAAAAATGCGTTTGTAACTATTTTTAGATAATGTTCAAACGGATAATTAATAATAATAAAAGTGTTGTAAGATATTTATCTGTGGGATTAAAATGAAAAGAAATAAATAATTACGTGCTATCGTCTTGCAAACGATCCGTGTTACATTAATCTCTTCTTATGTGTTAATGTATTTTGTAGTGCGATATCTTCAATGAGTAGGTACCTATATTCCGGTTCCAAACTCGGGGGTCTCCGTTTCCTCGCCTCAGGGCCTCCGACACCCTCTGATGCGAAGAATGAATCCCGAACATAAATGGCATTCATGTAGAAAATCTTTGGAGTAAACTTCCAAATGAACCAAGCGGGTACACCCCATTGAGCATTAGGCCTTGTGTTTCCAATATTCCATCTCCTTAACCGTTTTGCAATAGTACCTATAAACGTTTATGTATTTATTCATGCGTGATAGGAATAACCGTGAAAGTAAATGGTTTAGAACATGTCTTTCAAACTAACAGGGTTGCAAGTAAGAACTTTTAACTCCACGATACGCGAAGTTTCGGCACAAAACAAAACCCTCATAAATTCAGACAACAAATCACACAAAACAAACGAATACTCTTAATACCCACAAGTCACACGTGATAGCTATAAACAGTTATCAGTTGCGACCAGTTGAAAGCAAACACATATCCACACCTCCACATTTCAATATCCAATTGCAACGAGAAAAGCTTTATTTGCGAGATAGAAGGTTCATTTTGCTATTTCGCAAATAAATGAGATACGAGGTTCGTATGTTAGCGAGTTAAAATGCGACGTTGTTAGCAATTGTATGGATGCATATTTATTTGTACAGCGGTCGTTTCGGTAATGCCATTGCCACGCCTGCTCGCGACACACGGTCAGTGTTACGTGAAAGGTGCATTCAGACCAAAAGCTAACCTAACTCGTAATAATCAACCAATCACGTTTTGTGTAACGATCGAATTTCGTAGAGTGGGGTGATAGAATAGCGAATGCTCCTTTGGTCTGAATGCACCTTTACGTTTCATCTCGTTTCCCATACTTATTGAAAACACGTAAGGTAAGGTGGGGTAAGATGAAACGGTTTGTCTAATGGGATAAGATAAAAAGTCTTCCTTCTGGCACAGCGTTTGCTGGTAGCTCTTGTTTCATCTTACCCCACTTTACTATATGATTATGATTACACGATGGGAAAGCGAATGGCGTCATGTAAAAAAACGGGTGGGAAGGGGATGCTACGTACAGGAAATTGGCGAGTATTTTAATCCTGCAATCCTGGCCCACTCACCTGGATGACTGTTTAGAGGAGCAGATTTTGGCCCCTTGTCATATAGAATCACGCTCACGTACATACTTCCAACGTAGGATAGAAAAGTATACAGAAGTAATTTACAAGAAAAAATAGGTTTGCAGTCTGCGTTTAATAATAGTCAAAGCTAGCCAAATAGTAATATGCACCATACTTATATAAATGATGAATACCTAACTGTGTTGGTACCTAGGTTGATGTACTTTTAGTAACATTAATTGGACGTAGTTACACAATAACGTTCCAACCCACATGAGTTTGTCATTAAAATCTAAACTTTCTGTCAACTGCCAAAGTCATCAATTTTTATGTCAAACTCATGTGGGTTGGAACGTTATTGTGTAACTACGTCCAATTATTTATGCAGCCATTAAGCTTGCAAATGTTACGAATCGTGATAATCAACTATGCATATTAATTATATTTTTATGTACCAAAGACTAACCCCCTTATTCATAAGCGTCTGCTAACTTAACAAGTCGCTAATAATTGTTTGTCCCTTTCGGTCTTAACAATATGTCCATAAGAGCAAAAGGGACAAACAATTATAAGCGGCTAGTTAAGTTAGATTAGAAGTTAGTTAGTCAGACGTTTATGAATAAGGGGGTAAGAGATTAGGTATTAAGAGGGTACTTATTGATCAATTAATTACTGTTAAGACATTTACCTATATCCATGGTTATGGAAACACGTTTTCTCTTCCAATCTCAAATGAACCTTTCCGTCTATATTTAGCCGTACCTCACTGATTATTATGTTCCAGCAGCTGTGCGTTCTTCAAACCGGTGAGTATTTATGTTGATGTTCGCAATTTGTATTAAATTACGCTTTTGAAGCTTTCCTTATCTATATCCATTAAAACATTTCCCTTTACGAGCTTTAACGCTTTCTGACTCCATTAAGCAGCAGGTTTTACCTAATCTGCAATAAAGTGTTTGAAGTGTTGATTCTATTCGGGTAATTGGCTTCGTGTCGATTTTTACTCGCTCGTTAAAAAGGGTGAAGTGAGAATTCATTACAATTAGCTTCATTTCATTTAAAAACACGCACAATTATTTCTGAGTAATTAATGACACTTAAAATATTTCAGATGGATGCGTTTCGGTGGTTTAAACTTGCTGTGCATAACATTGTTTTCTCAATCAACGTGTATTTTTTCTCATTCATTTTCTCAATCAACGTGTATTTAATAACAACGTGTAATATTAATATCATTCACTGGATAATTCTGTTTTGTCGGTATTAAAATTGAAGGGTTCATAAATTTAAGTAGGTATAGCAATAAATATGTTAATTTATTTTCTACTTTATTACACCTGGGTTTTTCCAATTATATTTCCAAGACTACGTCGCTGCAAAAAAACCCATTAATTTCGCACAATATGCACAAACTTCAGTTTACAACACCCACAACTCACGCTAAGTGCCCTATTGCTGACAAACTAGTAGACGTCTGATTTACAAATAGGATCTTTTTCAAATTAAAGAAGTTAAAATTGGTTCTCTCGGAGGCGAAAGTTAGAATCGACTACAAAAGAGCAGCGCGATCTTGTTAAACAAGAACTGTTAAAGCAGAATCAGTGCAAAAGTTAAAATTAAAACTCATTCTTCTTGCTAATAAGAGTAGATAGTGAAGATACTCGCAACGCGTTCTTGAGACGCTGGTCACGTCTTTTGTTCACTTTATCATTTGAGCGAGCCATCGGCAGTTAGTTACCCACTACAGATAAAATCAGTTTATGTTTAACAGAATTAAAACTTTATTGAATGTTGGTTCTGTCTTAGTTTTAAGAGAAAATAACTCACACGTTGCACTATTTTAGTACATTGTGTATTAAGGGCGGTAAATAAGAAATTGTGAACGAGTGTGAAAGTAAAGCCCAAGACGAAGCCATCACCTGTGAGGCAAAAAAGTAAATAGAGCGATATATTTTCAAAAAACTACTCTAAAATGGTATAAATTATTTCTCAAAATCAGGGATGATCAATTTTATAACAGAATCCCGGCGCGGCGCGCGCCGCCGCCCGCCTACGTGGGGCGGCGGGCGCCGCGCTAGTGCGACGTAATGTTGTATGAAAATTGAAAATCCTTGATTGCCCAAGGGCGTAATAACGCATCTACGGCGCGCATCGCTGCAGCGCATTGGCTCACTTACCGAACAACTGATGTGATGAAAAAGTTTTAAATTTGCAATAGTTGGTATATTCTTAGTAAAAGTGTCTATCAAGCGAAGGTTGTAAATCATTCAATTTCTGAATCTAGGTTACAAGCAGACATAGAAGTCACGGTGGCACAAACAAAATTTTGCTAGGGACTTCCACTATAGATATTATTTTATCGATAAGTTATTATTTCTTATGACAGAAGTAACGTTATAACTTCGAAATACATTTATCTTAATTAAGCTTAGTTATGTAGCAGTCAAGAATGAAGCTTACTTTGGATAGAAATTGGTCAAATATGAAAATATATTTATTAATTCCTAAAAATACGTAGATAACATGGCTGGGTAGTAATCATCATATTTTTAACCGACTTCAAAAAGGAGGAGGTTTACAATTCGTCGAAATCTATTTTTTTTTTTATGTATGTTCCCCGATTACTCGAAGACGCGTCGACCGATTTGAAATATTCTTTTTTTGTTTGAAAGGGTATACCTTCTAGTTGGTCCCATTGTCACCGAATCCAGATCTGATGATGGGATCCTGGAGAAATCGAGGGAACTCTTCAAATGTTGTAGGCACACATGACATTTTTCATTTATTTTCGAAGACTAACCAAGTATTTGCATCTAGTCATGAACATCTTAAGTTGGTGATCTGATGATGGAAGGTACAACTCTTTAGCAATTAGGAGTTGGGGGATAATTCTTTAAGTATAACATATTTCGTGTATTTTGGAAGCTATTTGAGTATTTGCCTTTAGGTGGTCATCCTTTTATGTTGGTGAGCTGATGATGTAAGGTACAACTCCTTGGAGATTAGGAGTTGGGGGATAATTCTTTAAATATAACATATTTCATATATTTTGGAGGCTATTCGAGTATTTGCCTTTAGGTGGTCATAGTCTCATGTTGGTGAGCTGATGATGAAAGGAATAACTCCTTAACGATTAGGGGTTGGAGGATCATTCTTTGTATATAACAAATGTCATACATTTTCGAGATCTATTCAAGTGTTTTCTTAGTAGTTATGACATGTCGGTTAGCGGTTAGTGATTCTTTAAATAATATTGGCATGCTAAGTCTGTTACCTTTGAAATTGTTGTTGTATTCATATAAGTTCGCCAGTTCAGGTTTTATGGCCTACTACAGTGCAGTACATTCTAATTAAAAGTATGTATTTAGAGCATACTGAATAACAATTTTATATTTACACTACTAAAAAGCAAAAAATAAAATATTTTAAAAATAAAAATAAAACCGCCTTCAAAAATTCGCCCGAACTAAAAAGTTAAAAATAATTTTGGTTCCTACTACTTAGGATTTCCTACCCAAACCTTTAAACCTTTTACCCTATTCATTGAAATAAAACATTATGGCTAGGTACCCTACAGATTTCTTAGAAGTCGGTGCCAAGCCAAATATGTTCACTTCGCGAGTACTTATATGTATTTGATAGAGCTTTGTAACTTACTGTCACTCCGGTAATGCTTTCATGAAAATGACTGAGGCAGACCATTCTGTTGATAAAAGCGTAATCGGAGTGACAGTAAGTTACAAAGCTCTATCTAATATATACCTATGAACGTATTCGGCTTGGCACCGACTTCTAAGAAATCTGTAGGGTACCTAGCCATAATGTTTTATTTCAATGAATAGGGTAAAAGGTTTAAAGGTTTGGGTAGGAAATCCTAAGTAGTAGGAACCAAAATTATTTTTAACTTTTTAGTTCGGGCGAATTTTTGAAGGCGGTTTTATTTTTATTTTTAAAATATTTTATAGTTATTATCTATTTATCCGCTGAAGTTATCAGCTAATATTTATTTTTGTCTTGTCAGCCTCCGTAGCCTAGTCGTTCGTAGGTAGTGACCCAGCCTACGAAGCTGGGGGTTCCGGGTTCGAATCCTGGCGAGGGCATAATTTGTGTATTTATTTATCACAAATATTTGTTCCTTGGTCATGGCTGTCTATGTATGTAAGTATCTATATGTATCTATCTATTATATACCTATATCGTCGCCTAGTACCCACATCACAAGCCTTAATTAAGCTTATCGTGGGACTAGGTCGATTTGTGTAAGATATCCCAAGATATTTATTTATACGTTATTGCCACCACGACTTCTATGTCTGGTTATAAGTGAATGATGATATTTTTAAATTGCAATACGATTAATATTATTTATAGATCAAAATATTTATGATCATAATGTTTGTATTAAAACAGTAATTGCAAAGAAATCAGTTACACTTTTGGTAACACTACTCGTATTGTTAGGTAAAATAATACGGTAGCTGTTGATATCGATCGGCAATTAGGACGTATCTCTGGCACAGCTACATTTACAAGCCACCAATTACTTCATGATTGGTCAATTTGATACTATGGATAATTTGACAAACCAACTTGGCAGTAAAAACGGCAGACCGACAGTTCGTGTTAAATTAAGTATTTTTTTTATAAAAACATTAAATGATACAATAACTATACTGAAACTATTATTAGAATTAAATAATATAAAGTAAATAACGCTGGCTTACCTTGCTTAAATTTCGCAGATTTGCTCCCAGCTGAATGATACCCATCACCATTATCATCCTATCAGCCGAAAGACGTTCACTGTTGAACATAGGCCACCCCCAAAGATTGCCACAATGACCGGTCCTGTGCCACCCGCATACAGCGGACTCCTGCGGCCTTCACCATTGCGCCAGGAACCGATGGCCGTTGAGGCAGTGAGGTTCTCGAGTGGCAGCCACGCACCAGAAGACGCAGCGTGGATAGGCCCCCACAAGGTGGACAAATAACCTTGTGAAGTTACCCATAAGGCTAGCTAAATTTCCACGCAGTTACCTATGCCTATTTATTGACATACTACCTGTATTATATTACATTGGATGTAAATAAATGTATTACAAAATAGTTTTCCTTCGTTAAAATGCCGGATTTTGAACTTCGGTCATAAAGTATGTTCAAAGACACGCAACAAAAGCTCTTCAAATTTATAGGTCCCGTAAAACAGGGTTTCTAAGAACTCTGTCCAATATTCTATCAAATTCAATTTGCACTAAACAGTCTTCGTGACGGGATAAAATGAGCGAAGCGGAAAAATTGATGAGCGTTCGATATTATATAATATTGAAGCACCTTGATTTTTGATGGAAAATGAGTTGGTGGTACTTTCACACAGATGTCTTGTGATTCTTAAGCTTTAGGCACTCCAGGATGAATTTGTCATTGATCGATTGCAGTACCGTGAAACTAGCCAACTTTGCCTTAAGGGGAAACATTGCTGCCCAAAACAAATTGATTAATATAGAAAAATGTTACAATCTTGTGGCGGCCTCACTATTTTTAGTATAAAATAGGTAGGTTATATGAGAGGCAACACCAGCTATTCCTTTTGCATCTAGCTTTATCCAGTTGCTTGCTAGAGCTTCTTGAGTGAGGTGGGTTATTTTGCGGGCAAAATCTTGGCAAAATTTTATATATATTTTTTGAGATATTTTAAAATTTACGAAAAATGCCTCTACTGACGCCTCTATAGCTCAGTTGGTAGTGACCTTGCCTGCATAGAGGTTACGGGTTAGAGTCCCGGCGAAGGCATTTATTTGTGTGTAAATCACAAATATATGTGACTTAGTCATGGTTGTTTTCTATGTATTTAAGAATTTTTATTTATCTATCTATTATATATACATCAGATCTTCGTATATATTTCGTCGTCTTGTACCTACACCACAAGTTTTGGGCTTATTTTGTGACAAGGTTAATTTGTGTAAGATTGTCCCATGATATTTATTTTATTATTTATTCATAAATAACTGTATTGGTTTATGAAATATGTACTGATACTTGTAATTATAAGAAACATGTACCGTTTGTGCCCAAATAAACGTTAAAACATTATTTCTTAGTAATAACGCAGATGGCCGAGTAAACAATATTGCAATTTTGTCAGCCTCCGTAGCCTAGGTGGTAGTGACCCTGCCTACGAAGCCGGAGGTTCCGGGTTTGAATCCCGGCGAGAGCATTATTTGTGTATTTATTTATCACAAATATTTGTTCCTTAGTCGTGGCTGTTCATGTATTTAAGTATCTATATGTATCTATCTATTATATATATCGTCGCTTGGTACCCACATCACAAGCCTTAATTGAGCTTACCGTGGGACTAGGTCGACCTGTGTAAGATGTCCCAAGATATTTATTTATATTAAAAAATAAAATTAGCCTAGATTCTGGTGTTTTATGACTAGACATGTCGTACACCAGGCCTAGCCAAGATGCCATTATGCAATGGTATACGATAGCCGAATTGAGATGACAAATTCGAACAAACAGTCACGTGACCATTTCCATACATTATTATAATCACGTGACTTGTCGTCTGCGCCAATCTGTAGCATGCCTGCGGTGTAATATAACTATGTACCTATCACATAAAATCCTTCTCTTAAAAGCAACCTGTCTGTACAAGTGTACACAAATTATGTATTAAATAGTATTTTATCCGATTATTTCCAACAAACTGCTCCGCAGTGTGGCGAATCATTTGTTATTGTTGTTTAATTTATAAATAAAAAAAGCGTCATACTAAGCGACATTATATAATGTACAATATCGTTTATTCTATTTTTATTTTATTTTAAGGCATCGTTTAGATATTATTTCAGTTTTCAGTCACCTTTGTAAGCTATTACGTAGGTGAGCTTTTTCACTTTTTGAGGCACCCAATTAGCGTAAAAAAAAAACCTTTATAGCAGTCAGGCTTTGTAAGTTTATAACGACATTTAAGCACTAAATTTTGATTGGAACTCGGTCTTGGTGTTAATTTTATAAACTACTTATAAGCGATATTATGATATAAAAACGTGGATCTAGTTCAAAAGACCCCGGGCCTAAAGTATGGAAAATGTGGTTTCAGTCAAATCTTCTGAAATTTTGATATGTTATAGATTTCAGTGCCCTGAACAAAAAACTCTATGGGTGCCACCACGGTTTCCGGGTCCCTTTCCATGTTCTGCTCGATTTTGTACCAGATAACAAAGTAGTACATAGTTCTACTTCGGGTCTATTTATTTAAACAATTGACATTAGTTCGAACCTTTTTTGTGATAATGCTGGTTAGTTAAACACATAAAACGTCTAGATACCTACAATGCCGGCTGAGTTCAGCAATCGGCCACAATTAATACACACACGGGACTCGTTGTTGAACTCAGCCGGCATGTTGTTCATAGATTCTCTGAACGAAATAGCAGATTGAATTTTTTCTTCGTTGTTTTCTGGTAGGTATCCGCCGCAGTGCACGAAAAACAACAGCATTATTACATACGAAGCAATGCCCTCTATTTAAAAGTAGAGCCATATATTCTAATGTTTGAATGAGTTCATATTTTACAATGTTAAGTAGGTATATTATACAATAACACATTTAGCTATAAACGATTAGTCAATCACGTGCGTATGAAGTTGACATTGTAGACGTGTTATGTCTTTATCTAACCAGCATTATCATGAAAAAGTTTCAAACTAATGTCAATTGTTTAAATAAATAGACCCGAAGTAGAACTAAGTACTACTTTGTTATCTGGTACAAAATCGAGCAGAACATGGAAAGGGACCTGGAAACCGTGGTAGCACCCATAGAGTTTTTTGTTCAGGGCACTAAAATCTATAACATATCAAAATTTCAGAAGATTTGACTGAAACCACATTTTCCATACTTTAGGCCCGGGGTCCTTTCTAAAGATATCGTACTTACTTGTAATTGTCGTAACAAAGCTAACTGAAATTAAGGTTTTTTTAATTTCACGCTAATTGGGTGTTCCTAAAAGTGAAAATGCCGTGTGGTGACGGCAGTAAGAACACATTTGTCACCACCCCAACTCCTCCTGCGGGTGTCGTAAGAGTGTCGACTCTTGGGACTTAAGGGATTGAAGTGTCACTGACCATTATTTGATAAAAGATTGATGATGGGCAGCAGCGTCATCATAGTGGACACATTACTGCGATCGCCAATCCGCGGGCTCAGCGTGGCGATTATGGGTGTTTACACTATTTACCTCCTAATGCGTTTATACGCATAGTTAATAGGAGAGGCCTACCTCCAGCACTGGACTATCAGAGGCTGATTGATGATGATGAAAAGTGAAAATACCCAGGTACTACTACAACTATTACAATCGATTATCTTCGTTTTGATAGGTATTCTTTCGTTAGTAACCACCCCATATTTACACGAATAGAACTATAATTTGGCTCGGCAACCTCAAAAGGGACATGTTTACATCAATAAGATCAGAATCAACGAGACATACAGGTAACTAATGATTTCAGATAAACATGATAGGTACTAAAAAGCTGATCTAATAATATATATGCTTTATTCAAAGAGCCGGTAAAGGAGGTGATACCGTCTTGTCGAGAAAGACATTCACCTAACAGATTGCTTGATATCGCGTCTCATAAATCGGTCTCACAATGAAATGAAACCCGATCCATTTATACCTCCAATTTCCATAAATTGCTCAGTCATTTCAGTGTCTGAATATCAATTGTTCAAACTTTGATCATACCCATAAATAAAGGATTAAAAGACTTTAGAAAGGTTTGAATATTTCATCAAAATGCTGCGTCTGCCCAAAACGTTTTGATGCGGCACTTATTCTGTTTGATAAGTACCTACCGATTTGAACAAAACATAAGATTTTCTCAGAATAGTCCTAAAAGTTCAATAGAATCATAGCTATTATTTGCAGATAATATTAACGAACCATTCATAGAAATTTATACGCTGAACCGTATAACATATCTAAATGTACGATGTATTTGTCAGTGCACATGGAAAGGAGATCACGGTGTTTAAAATTGACTTTATTAAAGAACACAAAAGGATACGACTTCATTCTTTAATTCTGCAAATATATGTGTGTGAAACATAACATGCTTGGTTATAAATTTATTTATGACATGTTTATTTATTTTTGTCTAGAACTGATCGAATTGATTTATTCAATATTTTGTGAACGTATTGCGAAAACACAAATCAAATTATTTATTAACTAAATATTTTGATTTGTACTTTTTACTTTTCCCCAGTAGTCACACTACTTAATACTATATAAATTATAAATATTAGATGTCATATACCAAAGAAAAACGCCCAAGATCACCTAATGTCCGAGGTGAGGATCGAAACAACGTACTCAGCTTTCGCGGCTAATGCCTGTACCCCTCGGCCACTCGGTTATAGCAACCACCGGTCAAATTGCTTGGGTATATGCAATCTCTTACAAGCCTCGCACATTAAGTGATCTTGGTCGTTTTTCTTTGGTATATGACATCTAATATTTATTATCAATATTTTTTATTTGTGTTTCTAAGTATTAGTAATACTAACTACAATGCCAATATAAACCTACAAAAAATCTTTGTTACATATATAATTATAAAATTATGATATAAAATATAAGAATAAAAATAGACGTGTTTAGTTAAATCGTTTCTCATGCAACTATCACCTATTGCTGTCACCTCTGGGCAGGAGCACCTGTATACCAGCTTGCACCCTTTGACTCGGTTCTGAGACGAGCTGTCCGAATAGTCGACGATCCCAGACTCACAGGCGGTATTGAACCCTTAAGTCTAAGGAGAGACTTCGCCTCCTTATGTGTGTTCTATCGTCTGTACAATGGGTTGTGCTCTGAAGAACTGTTCGACATGATGCCAACGTCCACTTTTCATCATCGCACCGCTCGCCACCGACTGGGCGCTCATCCTCACACCTTGCAACCTAAATGGTCGCGCACCGTGCGGTTTCAGAGGAACTTCCTCCCGCGGACGGTCCGTCTGTGGAATGAGCTCCCTGCCGAGGTTTTCCCGTTGGACTACAGTATGGGGTTCTTCAAAAGAGGAGTGTACAGTTCTTATTGGGTCGGCAACGCGCATGTGACACCCCTGGGGTTGCAAGCGCCCATAGGCTACGGTGACTGCTTTCCATCAGGCGGGCCGTATGCTTGTTTGCCACCGACGTGGTATAAAAAAAAAAAAAAGAAAAAACTATGGTGGTTCAAATCAAATTATTTCACAAATATAGGTACTCACATAGGTTTTTGTGCCTTTTTCATGCGTGGATGTTATTGAGACGCTAAAGGCTCGTAATTGTTTTCTCTCAATTTTATGACTTAATTATGCTGATACAGCTCATTTGTATAAGTTGATGTAATGTAATGGATATGCTATGGGTCTTATTTATGTACTATGAACCAATACACAATATAAGAAACTTAGAAATCATCTCAAAATCCGCTAAAACCAACAAATTTTAACAATACACAACATAGGGTGTTTGTGAGCAGTTTTAGTAAAGATCTTATATTACACCGCTTAGACCGAAAATCGTAAGTTCCGTCCTTGTAGTAAACACAAAGGGAAAACTTTTACTACAAAGTTGTTTAACGCTACTGAATCATTATTCCATAAAAACACCTCCAGTTTCGGGCACATAAACAATTTCTAAGCATCCAATCTCAAGTTAATAAACAAATATCGATAAACAAACTCATTCCCTAACATCACAATAGACGTAAGCAGTTTGCGGCATATTCAAGATAGACATAATACATACGTTGCCGACAATTCATCAAAGGGCAGCGCTTCTCGACCGTGTGCGAGTAAATTATCCCCAAGAGCCTAAAGCGTTTGGTACTATGTGTGTTAATACATATAGGTACTTGGGTCTATGTAGGGCCCTGAGTACTTCATGAATATAGTATGCTTTAGTGGTTATATAACATCGTTTAAGATAGCTTTGAGGCTTCAAAGTGCTTACTGAACGTTCGAGTTGCTTGTCAATAGTTACTTAGCGACAATTTGGTTCAATGAGCTGTGATTTTTAGTATATTATGCAAGACTAAATAACGATATTTGGTATTTCGATCCCTCTCTTTGATTACGCCGTCCACCTACATAAATCTGTGCTTTTCCTTTCTGTCACTCAAACGAATGCGTCATTGAAGTGATCGAAATAGAATAAGCTCGAAAGCGACTATTTTCAAAATTAGCAGTGTGTTTTCAGTTAGTGGGACAGAACTATAAAAGGACACGAGAATGAAATATGTAAGTTTTAAAGATCCTGTCGACGAATCAGGTGAGAGTGAATAATTTTTCAGTATACTCCCATAGCCGCTAGACAGTTTTACAGCAAATAAAACTCTATACTGATAACTTCTTTACGTTTATAATATTACGAATGGAACGTAGCTGATGCCGACTCCGAGTAACAATACCTACCTACTGAAAATTAAATTGTTATAAACGGCTTACATTTTCCCTTCAACCGCGCTTTCTGCGAGGAGGCCAGATGAAAAACCTTTCATTCTTTCGCACACCGCAGAAAATATCTCAAGAGTTGCCACTCAAGGCATTTCGCGATTTCAAATTGTGGGCATTATGTACGAGAATCGTTGCTATCTCTGTTATTACATTCCACGGTAAGCGCGGATATACTGAAGGAGCATGCCAGGCCAACATATTGCAATATTTGAGAATCAGCGGAATATCACATTATTATCGTAGCGGGACGGCGGGATCGAAAACGAATAAACAAGATGATAGACCTCCGCGGATATTACAAAAAATAATACTGTATTATGATGTTTTTGATTAAATATAAAAGTGTATCTTCATTACTTGCTTCATATTTTTCCACAAGTTAAGTGCAAAATGTCATCATCATCATCATCATCATCATCACTGCTGGACGTAGGCCTCTCCTATTGACAATGCGTATCTTAGACGCATTTAGGAGGTAAATGCCCATAATCGCCAGGCTGGGCAAGCGGATTGGCGATCGCAGTGATGTGTCCATTCCATTATGATGACGCCCATCATCAATCTGTTATCAGATCCTCAGACTTCAATCCCTTAGTCGACTCTTACGACACCCGCAGGAGGAATTGGGGTGGTGGCAAAACATATTCTTACTGTACGAGTATGTATAGCTGCCGTGTGGTGACGGCAAAAATATGTATCGAAGGAATCCTTTTATAAAATATGTTACGAAGTCCTTATTACACAGAATTAAAGTGCACTGCGACATATTTTTGAGCATTTTTATAAACACCTTATTTTGCCTTTGACTATACCGAGATTATTGCAAACTATTAGTTTGTTTGGATTGCAGCAATGAACAGGGAAAACATTAAAAAAATAAACTGTTCATAAGACTAGTTAGCTATTGTATTATACATAGGTACAGTTAGTCTAATCTAATCTACAATTTTATAGATTATCTATTAAGTTTATTTTTTGTACTACTTTTACATGCATAGTTTCAAGATAAGTAATTTGTTTTATACTTCTTTTATAACAAGATTTGGCTGCAATACAGATGCATGATGAATATTTAAAAAAAAGTTGAAGCCAGGTTTGCTGTAAACGCTGCAGTGCAAGCTTATCATGCGCAACAAAAATTCAAAAGTTGGTGCAAAGTTACCACAGTCCCAGGACTCCCGACTCAATGCATTGCCGTATTTATGGGCAAAGTTCCCGAGTCATGTTTAACGCATCCTGGATGCCGCAACTTTATTTTTATTGCTTTATTATACAAGTCACAATGGATTTCAGCTCACGGAAAATTTATAGTCAGCAATTCGTGGCTCAAACGAAATGTTGTCGCGGTTTTCTGCTAGAAGAGTTGACTCTTTGTGTCGTGTGCAAACTGTTTCAGGGTTATTTAATTATTTTATCAAGGTACTTCGTACGACAGCTTGTGTAACATTTCAAAGAAACTCACTGTCGCGTACAAGTGCCTTGTAATATTCAGCATGAAATTGCGGTCGTTAATTTTAGTTATTCTATTTGTCACCGTGAAGGTTGTTTTACGAGGAGCTTAACAAGTTTTGAGTTCTGGTAGGTTGTAAATGTTAATATAAGTACTCGTACAAAGCTACTCGCAGTCCTCGTGCCATGAGATTATTACAGTTTATGACACAAGTTTACTAGGTAATAAATACAAGGACAAAAGGGACTTGAAAAAAAAAGCGTCGATATAACGTGAAGTACAGTTACGTACTCGCCTTTATTTTACTCCCTTAATTAGATCATAACATAATTCAAGTGTTAAATGTTTCTAAGTTATACCTATGTGTAATACGTTTATGTAATAAAATATTACGTTGAAACTGTGAATTAATCTAGATTTAAAATAATCCCATGAAGAAAATTTGGCGTTTTTTATTCAATTAGCTGAACAACAAGCACTTTCGAATCATCATATAAAATATATATAACACGTCCTAGAAATAGGTATAATAGATACATAGACCAATAGGTACCTAATAATAACATTATTAGTTAATTTAGTTATACATGTTATGTAAACAATTGAGATTTGTGACAAATTGCACTGAATTTGGCTTAAGTCTGGTGGGTTATGTGTATAAGCCGATTAAGTTGGCCAACACGACATGTGCGTTGTAACTGTAACCTATTTTACATAATGTTCATGCAACGTCCTATTTGGACGACCTGCCATAAACAAAACGTGTAGGTATATGTCTTGTTTACGTTCAACCCTATTAAAATCACCACTTAGGTACCACGAATTTGATTTATTTACCTAAATGTTTTACCGTGGTGGCGTTACAACTCTCCCTCTATGTCCACGCAGGCGTCCCGGCAAGTGAGACATAAATGGTTAGAGGTTGGTTTGAATGTGCAGTCTGCCGCGGGATCCAATCACTCTCGTTATTTCTTACTGTTAACTATATCTTTACTACTTTCTATATATTATTTATCTATATCTTTATACTAACTATTGATGGCTAAGTCGCAGATGGCTTATTATATCATCGCTGGAATAAGCGTGTCGTCAAATGTTAAGGCGGAAAGTTCGGTTTCCTTGTTCAGTTACATATCTAAAGGTGCGTTTAAACCAAAAGAGCATTCGCTGTTCTAGCGCCCGTTCTACGAAATCAACCAATCGCGTTTTGTGTACCGATCGAATTTCGTAGAGTGGGAGGTTAGAGCAGCGAATGCTCTTTTAGTTTGAACGCACCTTAAGACTTTCAGATGCTTTGGAATGCCACCATCCAATGTTTGCTTGGAAACCTGTTCCGACCACTCCACCGATCTCGACGAAAATGAGGAAGAGGATAGATTTATGTCTTTTTTTTTTCTTGCTGTTACTTAATCTGAACGTACCCTTAAACTTCAAGTGTCGATGTCGCACTGATATACACAAAAAAATATTAATTAAAAATATTACCTACTATCTACACGAATTAATAAGTGTGGAGCAATATGCATTATCAATAGCACTTTTATTCTCATACAAGCGATGAACATCATTTCATTACAAATTAAAATCACTATTTATAATGTAAATCGGACACTAACGTTTACGGCAACGGTCCAACGGTGCTCGAGGTAAGGATAAGATTTCATTTCTCAAGCGATTTCCGCGAAACAGCTTTTAGAGCCACCAGTTTAAGTTACCGTTTTAAAATAAAGCGCGAATACTCGTATATTCGAAACTAGCGCCATTAGAGACAAGATTCGCAGTTGGGTTATAAAGTGGGTCCTTCTTTCATTTTCATAAAGTTTTGTGGGTATTAAAGTGTCGGCACTGCGAGCCGTGGACCGCCTGGAACTCTGCCAGTTATGTCGGAGCCAGGAACTGAGAACCCCTTCATTTTGCCTTATTACATTTTATTAATGCCGCTTTGCTTTTGAGAGGAGACGGAGTTATTATAACTACTAAGAATACTGCAACTATATTAAAGATAAAAATATTAACCCATCGAATCCCTGGCATTTGAAGTGCTTATGTACTTCCGTCATCATAATTATGATGACGCTGGGGCTCAAAGAGTTAAGGTTAAAATTACTAGAAACTAAACCCCGATACGTGATGTTAAGAAACCCAAAGTGTACACAATATAGAAAAAACTTCACAAAACGACATCATCATCACCATTATTGGGGCTGCGTCAGACATTAGCACGTCTACAAAGTTTAAAAAGACAAAAAAATACTGTTTACGGGATTTGGAATATTGTGCTTCGTCAGGTTATACAGAAGACCGAGAAATATAACCTGTCCCTCTGTATTGCGTTTGTGCATTACGAGAAAGCCTTCGATTCGATCGAAAACTGGGCAGTACTACGGTCTCTAAAACGGTGCCAAGTCGACTACTGCTATATATATCTTGAAGTGTTTGAACGAGAGCGCCACTATGTCAGTCCGACTCCAAGACCAGGGCTCGAAGCCTATTCTGCTGCAGCGGGGAGTTAGACAAAGAGATGTCATCTCCCCTAAGCTGATAACCGGTGCTCTGGACTGAAGAACATAAACAACGAGTACCTCACTCACTTTCAATTCGCCGACGATATAGTAGTCTTGGCTTACAATGGGCCTCATAATAAGGGTCAAAGTCACACAAAGGGAGAGGGCTAATTCAAGGAGTCTCTCCACAACATCGTATTAGAAAAGGGGTCATCATAAAGTAACCGATACATTTTATACTATTATAGGATAAAAGCTGGACGAATACTCAAAAGCACGACTTCATTCAAGTGATGTTTATTCTTCGAATTTCAACAGTCAAAAGAGACAGAATTAAATAAAACCAAGCTTATACAGTGTGTAAGTCTAATACGGGCGAAGCTCTTAACGGGTGTTAGTTTACGACATAATAAGTACATTCAAATTACTTTTACTTAAAATTAGAGCAACAAAATTTTCCATACAAAATAATTCGGCGCGCAATGTAGAGCAACATACGCGAGTTAAAGACTCGATGACAGCTAATTTCAAAAGCAGAGGACATAACTGCCATATCAACAATAACAAATGTTCGTACCTACATTGCTGCTCCGATAGTCTTAAAAAAAATCTGGGGGGTCATAATTGAGAGTAACTATTAAAAAACCTTGTAATTCATGATTACACTAATGAATCCTATGCCTGGTTTAATTGATCGCCCGTATTAGACTTACACACTGTATAACCTTTGCGAGTGACTAATTGTAACTGAACGAATGGTTGAATGATGTCACTAACGCCGTGTTTAGACGATGATTGACTTGTACCAAAGTTCGTCAAATGATTTACTAATTTAACAAAAATAACACCGGCGCTGAGTGACATCAATCAAGATATTTGTTATATTCTAAATTAAATTGTACTACACTTTTCTTATAACTAACATTCGGCTTTTCCTGACATAATTATTACGCCCTCGTAATTACAAAAATATATTACAATTATAATAGAATATTACATCAAACATTGTTTATGAGGGTAGTTCTGATTACGCTTAAGAATATAACAGTATTAGAGGGTACTACTTACCTAAAATGCTTATGAATATCATTATGGCTAAATACACTATAATGCGTGAAATAATTACTCACACAATTGGGTATGTCAAGTTTTTTGAAGTGGTGTAAATTATATTTTATTTGGATGATAGGCTTCCTAAGGATCACGAAAAACCAGTTATATTATTTTTATAACTATTAATTTATTATTAATATTATTTTTAATTTATGGCTCACAAGCTAAACGACTTTTGCGCTACTGAAAATTAAAAAAAAACACATGATGGTTGTCAAATATGTCACTGTCAAATGTAACTACGTCTTTCAAAATATTTAAAATACATACTAATAATAACAATAAAAACGTGTGATTGAGTATAATTTTGATACATAGAATAGTCACTACACTCACATTGAAATGCTCTTCACAAACATATAGGGTCCGTTTCGGGCAATTTATATCTAACGCATGACACCAAGTTGGTTGAAAACATTTTGGTACACATAGAAAAGCTGAGTCGGGAAAGTCGCGTCTGTATTTCTTACAGCTGGGTACGAAGCCATATGAGCATATCTCTGTAATACTCCGTCACGGTTCGGTTGCAGTTACTATTCATTGTATCTAGATGTACGTGAAGCAGTCCAATAGTCAAAACCAGGGTCGTCAGAAAGGCAAGAAAACGTAGTCCAAAAAGCAGAGCGTAGGTAGTCACAGGAAGATCCAAACGTTGTCCAAAATATCGTGCAGGGGTCATGGAGTAGTGCGGCAAGATCAAGAGTCCAAAATTCGTGTTGAGGTCGTTAAAAATATTCTATAAATCACTGAAACCACCAAATGCAATCGAACGAACAAAACCGTTGAAAGACGTAGTTATTTTTGACAGTGACATATTTGACAACCATCATGTGTTTTTTTAAATTTTCAGTAGCACAAAAGTCGTTTAGCTTGTGAGCCATAAATTAAAAATATTATAAATAATATTAATAATAAATTAATAGTTATAAAAATAAAATAACTGGTTTTTCGTGATCCTTAGGAAGCCTTAGGAAGGAAATATAATTTACACCACTTCAAAAAACTTGACATACCCAATTACTTTACTAAGTCACAATCTTATTGAGAACATGACTATTTGTGAGAACATTAATTACACTGTACAATCTTACTCAGTGCTACTTACAAAAATGGTGAAGTGGAACGTTAACATCATTGGTGCCAGTGAAAGAGATGTGTTATGATAAGATTGAGATGTGAATGAAAACAAATACTGAATGAAGATTTTTTTACACAATTTGGTACACAAATACTTCCTGCCCGGCCTTTCCTGACCTGCCATTTACGGCCCCGTAATAAAAATAATACAGTTTCATTTTTAATCATTGTATTTTATATGTACCTACGTAATCGTTACAGTACACATACAGTTAATGTATACCTATTGGGACACACCCGTGATATATGTACATTTTAATTTGTAATGTTTGTTTATACGTAGACATTACAGGACACACACAGTTAATGTATACGTATTGGGACACACCCAGCTCTGTGATCAATATATCCAATAGATAATCAAGAATCAGCTTAACACACCATTAGATATAAATATTATGTATAATTGCATATATATGTTTTATAAATATTACCAACGGACACACCAGGATGGTAATTAGTATTAATGTTATTTTAAAACACCATTAGATATAAATATTATGTATAATTAATTGCATATATATTTTTTTATAAATATTACCAACGGACACACCAGGATGGTAATTAGTATTAATGTTATTTTAAAACACCATTAGATATAAATATTATGTATAATTAATTGCATAATATGCAATTATATGCAATTATGCAATAAAATATATATTATATATTTTTTTATAAATATTACCAACGGACACACCAGGATGGCAACTAGTATTAATGTTATTTTAAAATTGACTGTAAATCAAACTGTTTTATTATTTATTTTATTTTTTTCAGCTGAACACCTGGCACGTTTTCAAAATCATTAGTATCATTATGCTTTATGCTTAACTTTATGATTACATTTTATTAACCACATCAATTATAAAAATAGTGATAACGACATATTATTAGATGTGACCTATGGATAAATTATCAATAGTATTTACAAGCTCAGATCAAATCTGTACTTAATTATTATGAAATAAGGACATGATTACATACATGCTCACCATAATTAAAGATTGAACTCCTATAAACACTGTAATATATTATAAATAAACGAATCAAATTGTAATGTTGTTTTATTATAAATATTCATGATAACCTATTTAATACTGACCAAGCATTTATTGGAGTTCATCTTCGTCATCGCTCATAGACTGTACAACGAACTTTTTCATTTTATTAGCTGCAATAACATTGTTATATTTTCTACCACGAGTGTTTAAAGATGTAACCCTATAGCGGTCATTACCATACCCTTTTATAACTTTATAGGGTCCTGCATATTTATCGACTAATTTACCACTAGTAAGCCCTTTCTTTAATATCTTGCGTTGTACTTGCACTAAGTCTCCTACTTTATAGTTAATGCTAGGTAATCTATTCTTATCATACCTAGCCTTACTTTTCTGTGAAACATGTACTATATTATTTTGGGCTTGAGCTCGTAGTTCAGGCAAATTAATACTAGTTTGCTCTTTGTTTGGTAAATCAATTTCAAATCTAGGTTTAAAACCGTAACCCAATTCAAAGGGGCTCTTTTGTGTAGTGCTGTTAATAGTGGTGTTAATTCCCCGTTCTACCTTCGGCACATATTGCTCCCAGTCATCATCATCATTTTACCCAGTATAAGCTATCAGAGATTGCAGAATCGTACGGTTAAAGCGTTCGACTTGCCCGTTGGCTCGTGGGCATGCTACCGCGTTAAGAATATGGCGTATGTGCTTCACTGTGCAATAACTTTCGAACTCATGACTTGTGAAAGCCTTTCCACGGTCGGCAATAATGCGAGTAGGATACCCAAATGCTCTAGAAAGCTTATAGATTTATAGTAGAAGTGACATGTATGGAGCAAGTATTTGGTACCGGTTGCAACCAAGTAAACTTTGTGAATCCATCAACAACAACTAACAAATAGGTATTTTTATTTTTAGACAAACAAAAAGGACCTAAATGGTCTAAATGCCAGGTATGCCATGGAATGCTACCTTTTTCAATAGGATTTAAATATCCACGTTGTTTACCTGGAGGCTTTTTTGCAAATTGGCATGATATACACGACCGGACGTACTTCGTTACAAATTTCCGCAATTTCTCAAACCAATATTCGCGTTGAATAAGTTCTATGACTTTGTTTTCATTTAAGTGGCCATTGTCATCATGAAACATCTTTGTTACTCTCCAGCGAACCGATTTAGGAATAACAATTCTAAAATCTGAACCTACTTTTTTATACAAAATGTTGTCTTTTACCAAATATACATCTTTGTAATTGGGAGATTTTATATTTTTAACAATGTTTTGAATTTTCGGATCGTCCCACTGAACAGCTGTAACCCAGTTTTCTTCAGTAATGTGATGTAAAGGAAGCGGATCGCGACTGAGCGCGTCAACGTGCTGCATTTGCACTCCCGGCCTATAACGTACCGAAAAATCAAAACATTGTAGTTCAAGCCACCAACGTCCTATCCTTGGTAACATGTCTTTCTTAGTCCACATAGTACTAAGCGCTTGACAGTCTGTGTACACTATAAAGGCTTGTCCTAATAAATATACTCTAAATTTTCTAATACTTAGGACTACCGCCATGGCTTCCAACTCATAGGAGTGGTATCAGAGGTTTGCTTACTGAAATATGCTATTGGTTTTAAAGAATTATCTGGTTGTTTCTGAAACAAGATACCACCAACTCCATGACTGGATGCATCAGTGTGCAATAGCGTTTCGTACGACGGATTATATATAGCCAACACGGGTTCACGAGTTAAGGAGGTTTTAATGTCTAAAAATGCTTTTTGTTGGTCGTCACCCCACTGCCATGGCTGATCTTTTTTCAATAAAATAGAGAGTGGCGAGGTGCGACTGGCAAATGACTGAATAAATTTTCTGAAGTAACTGGCAAGACCAATAAACCTCCTTAAGTCGTGTACATTTGAGGGGACTTTAAATTGGCTCAACGCTTCTACTTTGTCTGGTGACGGCCTAATTTCACCTTCTGATATTATATGCCCTAGATAATCTATGCTAGACTTTAAAAATGAACACTTACGTATATTACGTCGCAATACGAGTCCGAACAGACTTACAAGTTCTAAGGTTTTCTCAAGGTGATTGAACGCATCTCGCGTCGCGTCGCGAAATCAAATCTAGATTGGTCTAACATCATATTCATGGCCCTTTGAAAAACCGCTGGACCGTTGGCTAATCCAAAAGGCATTTTTTTATACTGGAATTGACCAAATGGGGTTACAAAGCTAGTGTATTGTCTGCTATCGGGATGCATTTTGATTTGGTGATACCCTGCTGCTAAATCTAACTTTGTAAAAAAATTATCCCCACTTCACCTATCCAACTGATCCTGTATTACCGGTAGTGGGTAGCGATCCTTCTTTGTGATTTTATTTAGTTGACGGTAATCCACACACATTCTATATTCGCCGGATTATTTTGCCACTAATATGACTGGGCTAGCGTATGGGGAGTTACTGGGTTCAATCACATCTTTATCAATAAGGTCTTGTACCATGTTTCGAACTACCTCTTGTTCCTTAAGGGACATTCGGTATGGTCTATAATAAAAAGGGACGTCAGTTGTTAGTTCAATTTTCATTTCTACGTTACATTCAGCTACTGTTGGTCCAGAGTAGTCATCAAAGCAATGACTATATTTCTGTAATATGCTATCTAACCGGGAAATATCGTTATCATCTAAGACAGCTTGTTTACTTTCTATTGAGTCTACTACTTGCCCTCGAGCTATGCAACGTTGTGAGTACATTGTAAGCGGTTGACTTTGTAAATTAAACACGTTTAAGTAACCTACATTACCGCATACTTCTGTCGTTTGTTCTGGAATATCTACTTCTTTACCTAACTCCCTATGTTCAGAACGCTGAACCTGTATGGTGTCCGTATCAACATTTTCGTCAGTATAAACGATGATGATTTAAGCCTTGAACTATCACCGTATCATGAGGAATTTTAAGCTCAATTTTCGAAATAGAAACTTCAGCGCAAGCAAATGGAAGCTCTTGGTCGGTTGGAGTAGTTGGATAGTTTGTCCTAGTGAATGTTAAAGATTCAGTAGTTTTAGTCAAGCAAACTCCCGGCATTTCACTAAATGCACGACCTACAATCATATCGGTTTCTTGTAACTCATCCCGTACTATGAAAACTGAAGTGTTAACAAATACTCCATCAACCCCGAGATTTAGTACACCTTCTCCAAGAGGAGTTATAATTTGACCACCATATCCCTTTATACTGGTACTTGATTTTGCTTTGAACAATAATGAAATCTTATTCGCTGCTGATGTGATAGTATTACAAGCACTACCTAAATCGATATACGCGGTCAAATCATGTACGTTGGCGACGGCCGTCTTGTGATATTTACGGTCACCCTCATCTATTGGTCTAATATTGTACATTTTAGATTTTTTATCGCGGTTATCTTCAGGCTTTGCACTATTGGTGGAGGTAGCAGAGGAACCTACTCTTTGCTTTAGACTATAGCATTCCTCTCGAGCATGGCCTGCTTTATTACAATGAGTGCATTTTTTAGACATATTGCAATTTTCGGTATTATGCCCTAGCTTACTGCAAACCCCACAACGAAAATTATTCCTACATTGCGAGGATACATGACCTCTTCGACTACACGTGAAACATTTTGGTCTGTTATCACTAAGTAATTGGCTCAATAGTTTTGGCGGGAGCTGGCAAGTCGTTAGCCGAATCGGTTAAATAAGTCAATAAGCTACGCGTATCCCTACACCCTGTACCACGAGCTCCGGCCTTTAACAATGGGTCACCTAAGGTAAAAATAATGACATCACATATCATATCATCATTAAGCTGACATAATTTACCTTGGGAAAGTTTCTTATAATAGAAATCAATTACTCGTTCATCCTTGCGTCTGTTGACTGTCACCAGGTCGTGTAGCTTGGCCGCCAGACCCCGTCCGGCCGGGAAGAAATCCACCAGCTTTTTCTTCCATTCCGTCCAGGAAAGCGTGATGTCTTGCAGATGCCCGAACCACAGTAGAGCGTTGCCTTCTAAACTCGCGGTCATGTGGTAGATGAGAGTCTTCTCGTTCCAGAGTTCCAGCCGTAGATATTTGCGAGCGACTCCAGCCGATGTAGCCATGCGTGAACAGAAAAAGTGTTGGAATTACCATCAAATTTGGGCACGTTATCGGGCTTCCCAATGAACCTAACATTATTCCCAAAATCTAAGATAGACGGGCTACTTTCATTGCCTTTCAAAGCATTGTTTTCGATTGGCTGAGAGCCCTGGATAGGCATACTTGGTACTAATTTATCTGTAGCTAGAACAGATGTGTTTAAATCGCAGATCTGGGGTATTGAAGGTGTAACACATGTGGTTGAAGCCACCGCATTGTTTGGAGTTGCATTAGATTGACACGTGGCAATTTCACTTTCAATCACAGGAGGGTTACGATTAATCTCACTTGACGTACCTGCTGTAACAGTTTCCTGCTTGTTGCTCCTTCCTTGTTCAAGTAATTGTTCCAGCATGTTCTCCAACCGATCTAGTCGTTCTTTGTTGTTAGGTAGCCGTAATTTTCGAGGCTTTTTAGTGGGTGGAACCGTGACTTCTTCCGCCTCTCCTACGCTATCGATGCTACGTCGACGTCCGTCCGGATCTCAACCGCTCAGATCGACTACTCATTTTCAATGCGGTTGTCAAAACTAGGATACGAAGCGGTACTAGCGCGTGATACTAATTCAATAACGAGCACTTCTGATATATTATAGGATAAAAGCTGGACGAATACTCAAAAGCACGACTTCATTCAAGTGATGTTTATTCTTCGAATTTCAACAGTCAAAAGAGACAGAATTAAATAAAACCAAGCTTATATAACCTTTGCGAATGACTAATTGTAACTGAACGAATGGTTGAATGATGTCACTAACGCCGTGTTTAGACGATGATTGACTTGTACCAAAGTTCGTCAAATGATTTACTAATTTAACAAAAATAACACCGGCTTTGAGTGACATCAATCAAGATATTTGTTATATTCTAAATTAAATTGTACTACGCTTTTCTTATAACTAACAATACTTACATTTAAAGAACAGACATTTATTCTAATCACATTTAGTAAACAATACAATTTCACTTAAAGGTCAATTTCACTAAACTTTAGTTAGTACTATAGCACAGGGAGGCGCGAGGGTGAAGAAGAAGAGACGCGGAGTAGCAGTGCAGCCCGTTTATTGGTCACAACAGGTCACAACTTAGGCGAAATCAATAAGTAACTCTCTAGGTACCCAAACTTTGGTTAGGAGTTGATTTCGGCCGCATGCCGAGGATCATGATTCCGAGTCGGGACCACCTCGAGATCGGTCGCTCGACGAAGATGACAGGCCAATCCCTTGCGTCAATTTAAAGTGTCGACAAAGCAGAACCCAAGCTCCGTTCGAGGTTTCTGACTCCTACTGGCATGGCACGTCGGGCAGTTCGATCTGACTACATCGAGAGCATCACAGCCATAATACCAGAATTTCGCCATAGAAACACGGGTTTCAGCCTCAGATGCACATTCTTCCTCCTTACTCTTTCCTTCGCTTCTCCCGCTCATTAAAATAAGGTCGTCCTGCGCAGCATAGCGTAGTGCGAAAGTTCTGCGAACGGCGTAGCACGTACATAGATTACGTCGCGTCTCGTAGAAAGCCACTGATGTCACAAGCTCCGTACCACGATGTCACAGCGAATCCCGTAGCACCAAGATGACGTCCACCACCTTGGGCGCCACTATATGTATAAAAATTTATAAATACACAAATACATATACTTTATTGGAACTATGAGACTGCTACTAATGTACAAAACAGTTTAAAATTGTAAAAAAATGAGCGCTGTCTTGTCAACAAACTGCTTCTGCTGTTTGGCAAGTAAGTTTAAGAACTTACTTTGTGTTAACATTTTTGGTAAAAAATAAAAATAAAAAGTTTGTACTAATCAGAATACGGTAAACTAAACTAATATTTAAACAATCCGACCCGCATCGTCCCCTGCGTCCACAGTTTACAACAGTTTACAACTTTTTTTAATAGGTACGATCCATTGATCACTTGAATGAAATATATATGTACGTATACGATAAAAACTCGACAAAACCAAGCAAAAATTTAATTAAAAATACACATACGTACAGTCCAGTTCATAATATATACACATTTCTTCACCTTAATACCTTGGATTATTAAGACTCGTAGTCGCAAATATTTAGCGTCTGTATCAGTATCTATATATTTTTCTTGGGAATAATCTGTCCAGTTTGTTTGCGGTGTTAATAGAATTCATGTTTCTGAATAAACCAATGACAAACAAAGACGGCCAGGATTCATTTTCCAGATACCCTAAAAGCCTTGAAACCTTAACGATGCTCCAAAGTCGGCTTCCGAACCTTCATTTCGGCCGCGTCGCTATGAAATTCCACCCATTATTATGTTGGGAATTGTCTTGTACAGTCGCAATTAATATCGGAGCGGCCAGAGTGCTCGCAAGCACCTGAGTACGCCTTTATTACTATGGCGTTAGAGTGCATGTTTAGATATTTTTGAGCGCCGTGGCCGCTTCGATATATTTGATGGCAACAGTAACTGATGTTGTTAATTTGCGACTTGACCTCGACAGTCTGCCGATTTGATTCATAAAAAAATCACAGAAGAACTTATCAAAGTTTTAATATTAGAAATACCTTTGTGATTTTGTTTCTTAGCCACAGAAATACTCGCGGTTTTTATTTTATTGCTACACATTTGTTGTTTATGGCAAAGTTCAAAGAGCAAGCTTTGCTTTTGGGGCCATTTAGAGCAAGTGTTAGTTATGGCACATATTAATAACAGTTACTGGAACGACTCGAAATTGCTTTGGTACGTATACGTTAAGTAGTTGTAAAAATAAAATTGCTTTGTTCCGAGTGAACTACCAATGTATGTTTGTAAAACGAAGAGTATTTAAGCATATATATTCCAAATACCTATTATATTCTACTATTTATAACCTAAACAGGTTTCAAGCACATAAATTATTTACTGAAATAATAAAATAAAATATTTTTTACCCACTTGAAAAAGAAGGAGGCTCTCAATTCGTCACATTTTTGTATGTAGGTATATTAGATACTCAATATCTCAAGGAATCGTGAATCGAGTACCTACTATAACCCCAAGATGGTCCCGTTGAGGCACCAAGTCAAGGTCTGATGATGAGGTCTTGGAGAAATCGGTTGAGTCCATTTTATTTTTAATTTGGTGATCATTTGTTAACTACTTATACGGATTGATAGAAATGAGCAAAATATTGTAGCTCCCGAGTCAATAAAAGAAAGACCGAGAGATTATAAAATGTCATCACGTCTCATTTATTTTAAGGGAGGTCATGGCGTTTTCGCTCCAATATATCAGTGCGAGCGCGAAGGCCTGCCTTAGGTACCCTATCAAGTAAAACTGTCGAGTCAAAGCGTTTTCCCATAGTAGGTCATTTAAACTACTATGACAAAACAAGACATGAATACATATCTAACTATAAAAAACTAAATTACTCGTAATAACATGATCAAGTAATTCGTTTTGACGTAGCTTTATTACATGAAATGTCATATTCCATTAAAAAATAGTATAACTTTTGCGTATTATTTGACATTAAGTAGCTGAATGACGTGAAATAACTTTGTATTGCTAAAGCTACGGAAATACGAGCTCTAAAACACATTTTAACGGCTGGCATAAATTTAAATCTACTCTTTTATGTCGCACGCGGAGCATCGAAGTTTAATCAAAGCGCTGTTTATTTTATTCAAGTATCACTCGGAACGAGTAATATTTATCATAATTAATATCCGATATACAGATTTCTTGCTTATAGTTAAAAAAGAAAGGCATAATTGCTTCTTTCGTAGTTCGCATCATTTTAGCATTGGAAGCGGAACCGACTTTGGCATGTCTTTTTCATTAACGAGCACACTTATTTGAAAATATGTCACAACAAAAAATAATATCTATTGTCTTTTTTTTAGGGTGCCGCATCCAAATGGTAAAACAGGACTCTATTCCTAAGGCTCCGCTCTCTGTCTGTTCATCTGTCACCAGACAGCTCGTGAACCGTGATAGTAAGACAGTTGAAAGTTTTGCAGATGCTGTATTTCTGTTGCCACTATGACAACAAATACTAAAATGTAGAATAAAATAAATATCCCATACAACAAACGTGTTCTTTTATTATAAACTGATAATAGTACGGGGCCGTGGTGTGTGAATCCGAATCGCACTTAGCCGGTTTTTTTCTTTTCCCTTGATTTCAAATATGTATTTATAAAAAAAAACTTCTTCAGTGACGTTCAATAAAAATACACATCAAGATATTCCTTATGCAAAACAATGAAGTATACCTATACAAAGCTTGATTATCTTAATGAAAAGTTTTCACAAGATAGATACAGAAATAAATCTAAACAATTGTTATATTTGAATTTGAACTTCCGTGAGACATATATTAATGAGTATAAATATTATTAAACATGAAATAAATGTATAAAAACGGATAAATTAAATTAAACTTCATCCTGACGTTTCGAACACTTTACAGTGTTCGTGGTCTGCGGGCGACTATCGCCCATGCGCCCATGTCGCCCGCGAAGACCATGAAGTTAAAGTTAATTAATGTACGCGAGTTTATCCGTTTTCATAGTTTTATTTCATGTGTAATCCTCGCGGTAACTGAAGAAAATCAGTTTTTGATAATAGAGATATAATAGGTTCTCCGAAGCATGTCGCGCGTAGTGACTAAAACAAGTGAGTTTCTTCTTCTTATGGCGCTATATCCTATCGGATGTCAGCGATCATCATGTGAAAATTTTCTCTATTCGTTGCCGTTCTGGAAAGAGTGGCGGTGAGTGAGTGAGTTTAACCGTTTAATTATATTCATAATTGTTATATTTAATTAACGTATTGCGAAAACACAAATAAAATTATATATTAACAAAATATTTTGATTTGTACTTTTAATTTTTCCCCAGTAGTCACACTACTTAATACTATATAAATTATAAATATTAGATGTCATATACCAAAGAAAAACGACCAAGATCACCTTCGGTGCATGGCGTGAAGAACTTGATAAATCGAGATATTTTGGTAAACAAAAATAAATTTAATTTATGAAAGATAGAAGTTCAAATTCCTTCTACTTTTCATCTCGAGTTATCAAGTTCTTCACGCCATGCACCGCTATGTCCGAGGTGGGGATCGAACCCACGTACTCAGCTTTCGCGGCTGATGCCTGTACCTCTCAGCCACTCGGTCTTAGCAACCACCGGTCAAATTTCTCGGGTATTATGCAATCCCTTACAAGGCTAGGCGCCTTTGACCAGTCTCTAAGGGCAAGCAATACATGCCTGCACCTCCTATTAGAATACTTTACAGTTTTCTAGAATAGCTAGAGAGAGCTGGTGCTGCCATCTATTGAACGTATTGGACATAGGTGATCTTGGTCGTTTTTCTTTGGTATATGACATCTAATATTTATAATGTTATATTTAAATTTCTTTGCCATTTCGTATTGAATGTGATATGAATGACAAACATACGTATTTAAGAATAATTTTAATCCAATATGTAAAATGTTCATCGCAAACATCGGACCGGAAATAAAGTTTGTCGAAACTTTCCGATGCAACAATGAGAACTGTCCATATTTGCATAAACCACCGCCGTGTAAACAAACTGTCAGCCGCTCAACAATGCATAATATCCGTCACGGAACGCTCACTGAATGCAGATACAATTTTAAACCGGCTTACAGCTACTGTATTTTTATAGTAAAACAGAACTGTAATTTACTTTAAATCTCGTGCGTTGCAGTTTATGTCATATATTATGTTATGTACATCTACGAAATGTGCTAGGTACTACTTTATGTTTCGCGGAAGTGTGCTCAGGCGTACCCGTGACCTATTACACCTCACCTTAAATCGTCTTGGTGGCATACTGTGGGGTTTTACTGGGTAGACCAGGCCCCTATACCACAAAACTTTACAAGCGTACAATTCTACAAAATTTTCAACTTTTTGTATAGTAATTCATACAATTTTGTAGAATTGTACGCTTGTAAAGTTTTGTGGTATAGGCCACAGGGCCTCATTAGCCCTGGGAGTCCCACATAACCACCCGGGTCCGTCTCCCGCGCCCGGTCGGTATGCGCAACGCATTTCCCCACGTTAAAAAAAGCGTTGCAGATGCAGGTAGGTAGCTTATTTCTTGCCTATTCGCTCATGTTGTAATATACAATATTTTTCATTAGGGACATAACAGTAGGTACAGTCAAGCTCAAAAATAAATATCGAAAAAATCCTCTTATATTAGAGGGTATTTCATGTTACGACGTTATTATTGACACATAATTAAAATGTACTGGGATTTTTGAGCATTTTATTATACCTACACCTTACTTTGTCTTTGACTTTACTATGATCGCCAAAGAGCGCTTTAAGTGTGTTAGATATGTAAGCGTGTGAGTGCACATGCAGTTGTATGCATAACCTGTTTTGTAATGCAGGAATAAATCAGTGTTAAACTGGCTCGCTTGTTTGATGGTCGTGTACCCTCCCGTAGCACCCCTAGACACATACCTAACACGTGACGACGAGGATGGGATTCGAACCCACGCGTGCAAAGCACATTGGATTAGCAGAGAGACTAATCCACTTGGATTAGCAGAGAGACTGGCCCTTGATCTGGCTCAGACAGGAAGTCCGTCAACACCACGTGTCGACTACGCAGCTAAGCGACGACATGCCATCAGCCCCCTGTTTGCATTTATACAAGTTAGATTCTGCGATTTTTCTCCAAGGACGAACTGGTTATACGCCATAGATAAGTCTATCTTGCTAAATTGAACGCCGCCGTGTAGTTTAGATAGTAAGTCGTTAACAGATGGTAGTGGATATTGATCGATTAACAATTGTTTATTGATTGTGACGGAGTAGTCGGCACATAACCTTATGCTGGCGTCTTTCTTTAACGCGGGTACTATCGGTGACGCATAGTCCGAATGCTGAACGGGTTGTAATATACCTAACTCGATTAACCTATCCAATTCCTTATCAATTTTTTCCTTTAAAGCATAAGGCACCTGTCTAGCTTTGAAGAATATTGGTTTAGAGTCCGGTTTTAGCCGTAAGTCAACGGTGTATTTATTAAATGTCCCAAGGTTACCTGAAAAAACCTGAGGAAATTTTAAAGACAATTCTTTTATAATTTCTCGTTCGCTATGGCGATGGCGGTCGGCGACTTCACAGGGTTAAGCATTATGTAATGCACGGATGGCCTAGGAAAACGAATGATAACGATTTAATGCCGTATTATTTTTGTCGATCACAGTTATCGTATGAAAATGGATGCTTAATGCGAGGGCATAAAGTTGTAATTCCTTCGTCATTAAGAATGGACATCTGTAATGAATTACATAGTTCACACTTCGGTATAGTGAAGATGAAAGCCGAGGCGCTCAAGCGACTGTGGTTCCCCGGCGTGTTCGCCGCGCTGCGCAGCTTGCCGCCGCACGCGCCGCTGGCGAGCTAGCCGGCGCCCCCGCATCCATTTTACCGACTACATGTTGATTTTTTAGGACCGTTCAATAATCACGTGTACCTAATTGTTGTAGACGCGTATAGCAAATGGGTCGAGTGTTACGATATGTTTTCGTCACATGGTTCGAAAGCGGTTATTGAGCGGTTATATGATTTCATGTCCCGATTTGGCATACCTCACACGCTGGTGAGCGACAATGGCACTTCTTTTACATCACAAGATTTCAATCTATTTTGCGCCGTTAACGGTATAAAACACGTCTTGTCTCCCGTTTACCATCCATCGAGTAACGGGCAAGCAGAATCATTTGTAAAAATAATAAAAAAGGGCCTTAAGGGAATCATTTTAAGTAGCCAAAATAAACTAAACTAAACTAAAGCCAAGTAAACTTTTACAGGGGAAAATACATAAGTTTTTATTTGACTACAGGAATTCCAAAAATAGCATACCACTGGTAAATCGCCCGCTGAGTTAGTTTACGGCCGCGAGTTACGTTCGAGACTAGATTTAATCAATCCATGTGCGCCGTCTCCTTCGTCCGCAGCCCTCAATGAAACTGTGGAAAACCACCAGTCCTTACAGGCTAAATATTACAAAGGTGTTCAACGACCGCCTTTTAAAGTTAATGACAATGTGTGGTTAACTAAATATATTAATAATAATAAAAAATATATATGGATCGAAGGTATCATAAAAGAGAAGATCGGGAACGTTATGTACCAAATTTACATACCACAGCTGGACTGCATAGTAACAAGACACATTGATCAACTAAGGGGGTACCCATATCCTATTCAAAGTGAATCGCAGTGGGATCCCGATGTCGTGCCAGACATGCCTACGACGTCTTCGGAGCCCGTCGCGGCGACTGCCGCTGCAGCACCTGCAGCTCGCGAGCGCACGCCACCGCCCCCAGAAGAGGGAGAGAGACTGGATGTATCTGCCAGCCTAGCGGCCCTTGATCTGGCTCAGACAGGAAGTCCGTCAACACCACGTGTCGACTACGCACCTAAGCGACGACATGCCATCAGCCCCCTGTTTGCAACCCCCCCGCAAATGCAGGACAGCGATGCGGATGGATGCAATTAATTAGTGAGACCTAGTGAATTGTGTTTAGGTTAAGACCAAGTAATTTCGAGGTGTTAGATAGGTATAGTTCTAGCTATAAGGTGGAGGGATGTTAGATATGTAAGCGTGTGAGTGCACATGCAGTTGTATGCATAACCTGTTTTGTAATGCAGGAATAAATCAGTGTTAAACTGGCTCGCTTGTTTGATGGTCGTGTACCCTCCCGTAGCACCCCTAGACACATACCTAACAAAGTGTAACATTTATTTTTACTGTAAAATTTTGTAGAATACCTACACATCTGAATTGGGTACTAACGTTAAATAAAAATATACGCCTACGAAATAATTAATAATTAACAAATTATTAAGCAAAAACTCCGTTTATAATTTACAATTAGTTTTAATGGTAGAATTACTTAAACGTTCAAGTTAATATTTCATTAAATCGTATACTTACGTCTGAAATTACGTGCCATAAAATATTCAATATTCGTAAACAAAACGGTGATTCAACAAGGTACGCGAGGCCAATTTTATTATGTAAATTCGTATGAAATGCACGACGAGCGACCCGCACAAAGCACTAATTGATGAGCAAATTTACATGTTAATAAATACCATCTGTAGCGACCGCAGATCACTTGCCTCCTATAAAAGTATAGTGGGGCTTAAGCGGTCACGGAATCTGGGGACATAGCGCCTCGTTTACACATTGCAATATAATCAGCACTACCGCTCGTTTTTGTTGCGCTAACTCTACTCACGCTCACAACTTTATTTACGTATGCGCGTATATGAAATACAATTTAAATGGGCTGCTGTAGTATTAAGACTTAATTACACCAGATGTTTTGAGTGTATTACTTTACAGCGGGCGGCGCGTCGATTGACAGTAGGTACGCGCCGCGCTTGCGAGTCGCCTGGCGTGAACGCGGGCTCAGTGCTTGATAATGGAGACCTAGGCTCTCCGAAACATGTCGCGAGTAGTGACTAAACATAATGAGTTTAACCGTTTCATTATGTATATTTATAGTTGTGTCTCACGAAAGTTTAAATTCACGTTAGTACATCTTATAAGTATAATAAAATTATCTCTCTTCCTTGAAAAATCATAGGAACCGTCAACTAACTGAAAGATTAATTTCAAAATGCAGAGTCCGTGGAAGACAGTCTATAGTAGGTACCAGCACCAACTACTCTCGCTTGTGGATATAGTTAATACTATGTAACATTTTGATTACAACGAATATCGGATAATAAAAGATTTATGTAGTAAAGTTCTGCTCCGTCAAATTAGTTGTGCTAAGTATGTTTGATATTATTTGATCGGATCATATGTAATGGGTACTTAGTAGACTTTATTGAAACTACTACTACTATTGAATATGTGAACATAACTAATTAACTATTTAACGAATTACTAATACGTATAAGTAATCTATATCTTACACGAAAGATCCCAATGGGTCGAAGTGTATCCGTAAGGGCCCCACCAATAAGATAAGATAAGTAATCTATATCACGACATCGTAATAAAAAGGCGCCGACCCAGCATTTGCTACAGCATTCCTGCTACGGCACTGATATTCTGCGCGAACCTAGCTGTAGCAGACTGCGCGAAGCGCAGTTACACTCTGTCTAATTAGTCGTAATACTCGTACGAGTTTTAAAGTTGACAAAAAAAAAACTAATAATTTACAGAAGCCACTTGCGAGCACATCAACGTCAAAACCGGAGACGAACAATTATTAGCGGCTTGTTAAGTTAGCAAACGTGTACGAATAAGGGGGTTCATATGTAATAAATAACATAATGTAACATACCTAAATAGTTATAGCTTTGATATAGGTACTCGTACGTGCGAAGATATCTTATTTTGTCTGGCCTTTGTGAAAGGTTGAGGTTTTAAATAATCTATGTATTCACCTTAATTTATATAAAGTAATTAGAAATGGGACTGCTAACTAAACCTCTCCTTTAGTAGATAAAGTTCTACAGTATGTTTTAAGTGCAAATCATCCTTAACCTGCCATATTTTCAAACAATTATAATATTCTTCCAAACTGCGAACCGCGTAAGCAAAACAAGTTTAAGTAGCGATTAAAACTTTTGGGTACCTGCTAGCAAAAGCAAAGTTATGCATGGAGAAATTCGTTATCTCGCGATTTTAGCCCCTATCTTTCGCATAAGGGTTATTATTTGAACTTAATACGAGTATGAAGACGATGTGATTTAGTACAAGAATAAACATTTTTTCAGTCTAAATTTATGTATCTATAATGGCGTTTTATTTGTTTATATCATTTTTAACGAGTACATATGAATACGATCGTCTACGTGTAGAAGTAGGTACTCTGTAATCACAATGTTTGATTGATTGAATATCGAAAATATGTTTGTTTAGGTGGCTCGAGTTCCTGCCGAAGAAAACTATTTCTAAATTAGAATGTACGTTTCGTTTCGTTCATCCATCTTAGTTTGATAAATATTAATATAAGATAAATGAACCTGAAAATCCTACAAATATTTCACTAAACATTATATTATAAATTATAATAAATGTGAACGGTCGTTGCACCGTCATTTGAGGACGGTGAAGAGAGACTGGTTTTGCACTGTGGAAGGTAGTGTGTGCGGTGAGATAGGAAAAACAGAAAAAGACAGAAAGAAGCGATGTGTGTGATCTGACTATTTGTAAGTAGATAAGTACATCTGTAATATTAAATAAAAGTCTTGTTTCGATTTTGGATTTTTAAACATGAAAAAATCATTTTACAGTCCCATGGCTGTTCGAATGACATTAAACTATCATGTATTTACCAGTGGTACTGATTTTACGATAGCTGATTTGTTTCGTGGACAAGCTTCATACCTACATGTATTAAATATATACACTGGCAGCATAAATTCTTCAAACAGATTGTTACTTTAATCTTTTCTCCATTCTAAGGATTCCTCCGTCTTCATTAGTCATTCTTTAGAAGAGATAAAATGATTTATTAAGGTTCGAGTAGCGCTTTTTTCGCAGGATTGATGCGAGTTCCATGCAAATGACAAAGGACCGTGCCGTGTACGGTTTTGTGTGGGACGGTACCTTTTATCCAGTCACCTATGCAAGGCTTTGTGGCTGTGTGGTAAATGTAATTGTGTTAGCTGAGTGACACCGGTAGCCCACGCATCAACGTATATATTAGACAGGGTCGTGATCGTGACACGGCCAGAAATAGAAGAATAAGACAAATATAACAAAACCAGTAAAGAATACTTACGTAGGTTTACTTATGTTAGAGATGGATGAAATAGAAAAATATTGTGTTTAAAAATAGGTTTATTCACGAAATTAATATGTCTGTAGAAAATTTGCATAATTTCTATCAACTGCGATAGGCGAAGCGCTTGCAATCCCAAAGGCGTACTCGTATCATGCTTATCTCCAACGCAAATACCTGATTTCATGTTATTACTAATACACAGGAATAAATGTGCAATAGTTATACAGGGTGGAAAGGGACGACGTTCCATCCCGCTACCGACCGAGTCTACCAACCATTACGATGAACTTTCAGTATGGGACCAACATCGAAATATTTAAAAAAAAATTAACCCCTCATACAAAGTGACTGATTAGTTAGACTTCAATAGTATGGAAAAGACAATTTTCCATGTACGCTTTCGATGTTGGTCCCATACTGAAAGTTCATCGTATTGGTTGGTAGACTCGGTCGGTAGCGGGAAGGAACGTCGTCCCTTTCCACCCTGTATAAAGTATCAATACATGAGTGCCTAGATTTTTTTATATTGGCAAAACAAAGTGGCTACACTCCACCTGATCGTAACTGAAAAGTGGAGCCCAAGTCGCGGCGGCAACGAATAGGTAGTCCAGCAGTACCCTGATAGTTGCAACCGCCTTGCTGGCCCGCTAGATGCTTCTTGACGCTTCGTTTAAATGATCCCAACATATACGTATGAGCCGGTAAAGAATTCCACTTTTTAATAGTCCTTTATGAATGAATTGCCGAATTTCTTGGTACGTGTGGAAATATTTTCAACGGTGAAGGGGTGATGATATCGCAAATCGGGACGTGTGGTTTTAAAACAGAAAGGGGAGGGCGGGATCAGGGAAAATAACTCTACAGAGCACTCACCAGGGTACAGGCGATTAGGAAACCAATGTCGCTACATAGTTGATGGGGTTCAAGGTGCCTGGTAACCTTAGAGTGGCCTATAATGCGAACTGCCTGCCGCTGCATTCTATCGATAATATATCGAGAAGGTATTGGGCGGACCCATCCCAAAGATGCGAGCAGTACCCCACGCAAGGTCGAACTTGTGTCTTATAAAGAAGACAAAGCTGATCGGGCGCAAAGAACCGACGAACCCTATTCAGGATGCTCAACTTTTTTGCCAAGAAAACCTAAGTGTGCGCTTTTTCCACCAAAACGTCTTCTTTCCACCCAGTTCCAACACTTCAGAACACTCCTCTTGGTTTGCGGATTGCGGGATAGCCTGCATATCTGATGCCGTGGTAATGAATGATTCGATGTGTTTATTTTGGTTGAGATTGCAGCGAATGCTCAGCATATTTAGGCTATCCCGCAAACCAAGAGGAGTGTTCTGAAGATTTAGAACTGGGTGGAAGGAAGACGTTATGGTGGAAAAGTGCATACTTGGGTTTTCTTGGCGTTGAATTCGACCAGGTTATCGGAACCCCATTTGCAAGTAAGATCCAGAACCCGATCAAGCTCAAAGACAAGATCCACACGATTCTCGTCAACTTCTGCCCCAGGCCGACCAAGATAACGCCCATGGACCGAGCTATCATCTGCATAACAATGAATGTTTCCTGAAGGAAGTAAGTCATTGACACGCAGAAGAAAGAGGGTAGGCGATAAGATGGAGTCCTGAGGGATGCCAGCATTCACAGCCATGAACCGCGAATCACACCCATCAACCAAGACATGGATTCTGCGCTCTTGGAGGAAGTCAGCAATCCATTTGCATAGCTGGACAGGCAGGTCATACGCAGGAAGCTTGGAGAGAAGAGCATTGTGCCAAACTGAATCAAAAGCTTTGGTGATGTCGACACTGATCGCCAAGGCAAATTTAAATTTCAACTCGATACCTTAACGCGTTAAAAATGCCTTGACAGACAGACGGACGGAGAGATGGACAATGAAGTGATCCTTTAAGGGTTCCATTTTTCTTTTTCAGGTACGGCACCCTAAAAAGACCAAGTTCACTACCATCCAAGATGGGTAGCGAACTCAGCTTTCACGGCATATAGCAAGCTATATCGTTCGGTCACTCGGTTTACTATAAAAAAGATTATTGTTTGAAACTCGGTCTAAAAATAATATAATTTGAAACCCTACACTACCCTAATCATAAACGACTACTTCTAGAAACAGCCATTAGCAAATATGGGTATGTACATTCCCATACTCATTAAGTATGGCTGAAACTAAAACAGGCCGTGTCCTCTACGATGATTCTTTCTCTATAAAAATACTGATTCATGTTCTGGACAATCGGATTAATTTATAGGGTTAGCCATTTCTTGATTAATGAAGGGACTACCGTCAGCAAATAGGTCCGTGTGAAACATTTGACTACCCGTAAGCTGATGATGATGCTACCAAGTAACTATTGATTTCCAGTTCCAGCTTCCATTAGGCAACTGTTGAGGCGCTCCACCCGATGGTTAAAAGCGTGTTTATTTAGGACGTTCGCGTAATGAAAAGATAACACGGCGGTACTGATTTGAGCCCTTGTCCTTCTTATCTGCGAAGTTGGGAGCCAAGGGATTCGCGGTCATAATTCTCCCATACAGCTTCGTTTATCTTCAGAAAACATTACGTTTAGTGAGAGCTGGTGGTGTATAATATATCTTGAACTATGGCCTTTTTTCACGACGATGGTAGCAAACACAATTAACCAATGGTATGGTAGCCTATACGAAGAACCACGTGACTTGTAAAAAATCGTAATGAAGCAAATCAAACGAAGAATCGTATCAAACATACAATTGAGAGATCCTTGAAAACTTAGTCACAAAGGTAATAGCTTAGCTACTATTTTTTTACGCAATCGATTATTATTAGATTAGAATCTGACTACCAGTTTCCAATGTAGAATAATGTAGGAAAAATGTTTTACTGGAACCAATCTAGTAAAAAGATATTGCTAGATCATTATTGAATGCAACTACGCAGCGAAATTCACTAAATCATCTATGAATAAACAAAACCTTAAGTCAAGTCGATATACTACTTCTGTTACGTGTATTTTGCAGACTGGGCTGTGCTGATAAACTTATAAAGACTGATGTCACACTTACGCTGGTTTTCCTAAGATGATACGCTTCAAAACTATTGCTGAAAAGAGCCCTGTAAGTACCAACACCAACATTTATTTCCTTCCTCATACTCGTACCTTACGTCGTTGCAATAAGCTTCAATATAGTAAGTTATGACACTGTTATGAAACGCAATGTAGCGATAAGTTCTATCTAATCTAATACGTATAATATATCTTAATGTCTCTTTTAGACAGCAAGAACTAGCTTCACGTACATTTAATGTATGTTTTACTATCTTCTCTCGTAATTTGTCACAATATACTATGTCTGTTGTTTACATAATTTACAACAGTAGATGGTACCTATCAAGGTTAAGAAATAATTTGTACATTCCTTGCTATAAGTACTTTATTTTCTTTTCTTTCTTACTTATATAGAGTTTGCCTGTTTTGACAATAATTGGTCTAATTTGAATTATATTTTCGCGACTTTAGAGCCTTAAATGTAATCAGTAAGTTTATGAATTGAGGTATCGTAAACGTAAATACTATTTATACTGGAAGTGCGCTGAAACGGATCGGCACTATTTTTCTTACATTCTGTACAAGGTTTTCGTTATGGCAACTGTTATGATTACATTCGTAGTTCCTAAAATATGTACGTTGCTTTTATCAAAAGATAATAGACCTTTTTTCCTGCTTAATGCCCCTGTGTCTATAAAATGCTGCATAAATTACTGTTTGTCATACGAGTATGCGTACGCATAAAATATAAAACATGTTTTATTGCGAGGTAAGCAAAGGTTATAAGTAAGTTTGCGTGACAAGCGGCAAGTCTGATCCGGCTATAACTCGGTTATGCGAGTGACAGCTGGTGTTCACGGGTCTCCGCTTAATGGACCTAATAACCCCAAACGTGTAACCTCGCCTTAATTCTGAAAGGAAATTGTACCAACATTATGTTAGAACTGGTTTGGTCGAATCGGAATCATGTTTTGAGGGTCTCTTTCGGTTGCCCAACACAACACATCATCAGCTTATTTCAGTCCACTGCTTGAAATGGGTATATGGACGCGTATGGACGAATTCCCATAATCGCCACACTGAGTAAGCGTGTCGGCGACCGCAGTAGTACTATGATGATGCGCACGACTATTTTTGGTACCTAATGCTAATGTATGTAATTAAATTATTCTGTAGCTCAATTGACCTATTGCTTCAAGATTGAAGTGTATTATTATGATCATAATAATCATAATTATAATGTCAAAATGAAGGTGCGTAAGCAAACAATTACACTGGCGTTAATGGGAAGACTAGTAGTAATCCAAGTTTAAAATAATAAATTAAAAACATAAAACCACGCCTTTTATATTTATCCCACTCAAATTTCATTTAACCTGTCGTGATACATAACCTAAAATAATATATTAAATGGTTATTCATGACAATCTATTCGATCTGTAACGTTTCTCACACAAAACAAAATATCCAGTTGATTAAAATTTCCCAACTTTTGAATACCCGTAAATTCCACTATCTTGTAAAGCATTTCCAACAGTATAATTAATTCTTACCCCGAGATTGAAATTGTCGTTCCTAAAGGTTCGAAAAGGTAGAAACTAAAGCCTTAGCGATAGGCTTTAGTTTCTCGAATCGTTTAAAATATTAATAATTATGTCTTCCGACTCGTATAAGGAGCACTCATACAGAGTAATTTTAAATTGCGTGAATAGGTATAATAGGAAGGATTGAGTAACAAATCAGAACGTGCTTTGCACATACATATATATGCCGAGTATGACAACCGTCTTAGAACTAACGCGGCTACGTTGGTTGGGTCACGTTCAAAGGATGGAGTCTTCTCGTTTGCCACGCACGACTCTCCTCAGTGAAATCGACTGCTTGGCGGACCAATGCTGCGCTTCAAAGACAGCTCTAAAGGCGACATGCTGTCCTTCGAAATTTATCCAAGTTCGTGGGAAAAAACGTTTGAAGACCGAGATAAACCGATCGTCGCCCACGATAAAGCTTGGTTTGATCTTCTCTCATTTAAATAGGAGCTGAGACATCAGCGGGTTGCTGCTCCACCAGGATCACAGAGTACGACATTTACGTGTACACGATGCGGTCGCATCTGCAGCTCCCGTATTGGCTTAACACTTCCATTGCCAACGACTGCTACGCGCTACGCTCGTAGCCGATCCTGTGATTTTTGCGCTTTGTAGCAAAAAGGGACTTCCTAACCTAACCTTATGTGACTACATAGGTACATTAGTGCCGAACCACTATGGACGCTGCTTGAATCAACTTTTATAGATGTGCAAGACCAATAATGATGATAACATTGATAACATTGATGAATATTACATGTTGGCACAAATTTATTGAACCCGATAACTTTGGACATTCATATTATTTTCGGTAAAAAGAAAGTGAAACTATCCTAACCAAAAGCAAGATTTAGGTAAAAGGTCCTACGAGTGTAGACGAGAACGAATAGATGTCAGATATCCAAAATAATTGTACCACATTGTAGCTAATAATGTGATTTAAAAAAAAGGTGCTATACACTGCTGACTGTTCCCACAACCGATAACAAGTAAAAGGTAACTTCTGACTAGGCAGCAATGTATTTGTTCTCGTATTTTTCAAATAAGAAGTGCCCAGCAAGCAGTGATAGTGTCGGCTATGGCCGTCTCAGGTCACGGTCAGAGTAGGGGTACGGGGCCCACCAGTAAGTGCCCTAAAGATAATGATAATTCAAAAGGGGCTGAAGCTGTGCTCTCTGAGTGAATCTTTTCGCTAAATAATTACAGACCTCATTTGTGTCACTCGCCCGCGTTTGCTCAACACGTTGCCAGTTCAGGTTCGTTGCTCCAAACATATAGTAAATGTGTAAATGCTCGACTACGTTAAATGCCCGTTTATTCAAGGAGTAGCGTTTCCTGACATAGATTCTGATGATCTCAAATATAATGTTTATTTAATTATATTTAATGTAGCAATTATCCAAAATAAATATCTCTACTCCCAAGTCATATACATTTAGTAAAGAACTAAGTCTCGTTTCGAGGATACCTACCATTAATGAATTTAATAATGCACTACAAATGGTTCAACAGCTAAAAAATCCATTATATTAATTTCGTGACCGTCCAAGACAATCATGGGGAACCGGGCTACGTACTTAATTGAAAATAGCTCGCTTTCTGCGCATTACGAATTGCTTCTTTATGACCCAATTTTTCATATCGCCCTCCTTCATTTTGCGCGGCATCTTTCGATTTAATATTCCTCTTTTTATGGGCGAAAATGATTTATTAACTGGGAGGTGGCGGTCGTCGATATGGAGCTTACGCAGAGTGTAGTCCACTAGAGCTTGCTGCGGGAATATTCCCGATTCTGAAGGAACGTATAACGATGTTTGTTTTTCAAGTCGCCTGGACTGTTTAAAATTTCATGCAATATAGAAATAGTCGGTGTATGCTAATGATTTTAATGGTAAGAGTACCAGTCGCAAATGTATGGGTGCGGGTTAGATTTTTCTTTAGAATATGCTATTATTCCCACTATGATTAGTATACTCCTCAGTAAAATAGGGTATATAAATAGCATAAAAATCTAACTATTTCACTTTTAGTTATAAAAATGTGTAGTTATTTTGAATAACATGAGACCAAATAAACAGAGAAATTATAAATAAATGTTAAAAATGCACTGATGTTCATGAATAAGTCTAATTTGTTTTCAATACAGGTTGAAGAAAACGAAAAACAAAACAGTGAAAAATCTTTACCCTAAAAAAATATAAAAAACACAAAAAATTCCCTACAATTTTTTTCCGCACATGTAAAAAAATCTAAATATCGTATTTTTTTTAACTAAAATTTCACACATTTTTTACTTCTTTTGACATCAAAAATGTGTAAAGTCTGACAGTATACTCATGTAGGTAGGTATACATTTATTACCCTGAAGTGCCGTACCGAATAATCCTCTAGCACATCACAAGATGCATATTGTCGCCATTCCTCCAAGTAAGTTTAAAATAGAGACCGAAAGCCTCATAACGACAGTTCGTTTAGTTGTGCACCTGGATAATTGAAAATAAAACCGGCCGCAAACATGTCGGGGCACGCTCAATATAGGGTTTTATAGACTTAAGTATTCGGAAATATTTTGTTATCTACGGAAGCAGACAAAAATCATTAGTTATTTATGTTAAGTAGAAACTCATCAACAAATTGCCGCTTTGCGACCGTGATATAATTATTATCTCAGTAACTAAAAGAGATTTACTTACTGAGATATCGCGGTTTTTTCCCAAAGCAGCAATTTGTTGATGAGTTTTTATTAAAATAAATAACTAATGATTTTTTGTCAACTTCCGTAGCCTAGTTGATAGCAACCCTGCCTACGAAGCTGGAGATGCCGGGTTCGAATCCTGGCGAGGACATCATTTGTGTATTATTTTATTCATCACCAATATTTGCTCCTTGGTTGTGGCTGTCTATGTATTTAAGTATACATGTGACGCCCCTGGGGGTTGCAGGCGCCCATAGGCTACGGTGACTGCTTTCCATCAGGCGGGCCGTATGCTTGTTTGTCACCGACGTGGTATAAAAAAAATATATATATAAATGTATCTATCTATTATAGATAATTAGGGTTAGGACTTTTCATAGCATATCGTGGTTCTAAAATCCTTGGAGCCGCTATGTGTAAAATTTTCGAAGTCAAAGTCAAAGTATATTGTAATATTAAATATAATGATTTATACCTACTGTCACCATCATTACTGAGTTAATTTTAATCGAAAGTAATTAATTTTAAAAATCGAACTTGATTTCATAAAAAGTGCATACGAAATTAGTTATATCAGAAACCATAAAAAAACTAGACAATTAGGTTCAAGACAAACAAGAAAAAGTCTTAGATCGGAAATAGCGATGAAAATGGCGAAAGTATCATGTTGTTTTTCTCGAAAGTTTCGAATCTTTCGTATAAATTACATGTAACTTCAGAACAAAAAACAAAACTGACGTTTGTCGACTTACACGACTTACACCGGCTAAGATCGGATGTCCGCAATAACTACTGAAATAGTAGTATTTTTTTGCTCACTGGCTGTATTATGAATGACGCCATTTCACCCCGCCCCACTCGCTAGTATGCAGCAACCGCTCAGCCGCATCAGTCGGTAGCTACGAACGTTTTAAAAAAAAAGTGTTTTTTTTTCGAGAATTTTTGAAAATTCCATCTTTAACAGGAAGCTATGCACCTTCTTCTCCTTACTTTAGAGTTGAAATGAGATACTAGTCCGATCATAAGCCAAGAAGGTTTTTCAATTGGGTGTCTTGGAAAAAAAATAGTGCAAGTTTGACTTTACGTTTACTCCTAAGCTATTCGGCTGAGTGGCATCAAGTAAATTTATATTGAAAGTTTGATTTTTTTTATCACGTACATCACACATCTGCAGGTAAAAGTTAGTGATAATAAATTTATGTTTTTTTTTGTAAGGTAACTAAATTTCGTATGCACTTTTTATGAAATCAAGTTCGATTATTAAAATTAATTACGTTCGGTATAAATAATTATATTTTATATTACAATATACTTTGACTTCGAAAACTTTACACATAGCGGCTCCAAGGATTTTAGAACCACGATATGCTATGAAAAGTCCTAAGCCTATACATAATATGTTGTCGCTTGGTATCCACATCACAAGCCTTAATTGAGCTTAGATACTGTGCGACTTAGTCAATTAGTGTAAGATGTCCCAGGATATTTATTTATTATTATTTATTTACCTATAATGATAGAAGAATCGCAGTTACCTATAGTTAGCCAAAAGTAAGTAAGTACTAATTAAAAGTGATCGTTATATGCTCGTACTGCTCATGCTTTGGATTAAATAGAAAGATAGACGTCACGCACATTACTTTTTCATCATAGGTTTTACAAGGATTCAGTTTTTGCCTTTCTGACTCAGGAATCCTAAAAAAGATCGTAAACAATATTAAGTGGTTATCCTTGGAGATGCAGTTCTGTATTCCGTGATCATGAAAGTAGAAATTTCTCGTCAAACTATTTTCTAGAAATTCATGAAGGTACTTGAATATGTACAATCTGGCTATATAACGCCCTCAGTTTCAGAAATAGACACATTTATCCTTGACAACCTCGCGATCGAGACCCTCTTAAGGACCACATGAGAGTGGTATAAGTCGATATCACTACAAACATGGTTTATGTGACAAGAAATACTCTCGGTCAATGAATACGGTAGATTTTTTTAAAGAAAATAATGCATACTTGCAAAAAATACTTTTCCTAACTAGTGCGCAAAAACGAACTTTGCGCACGTTTCGCGCGCGATAATTTCTCTTTTTGACGCACTTGTTATGAAAATAATCGTCCCTTACACGTGCAAAAACTTTTTTTAACTCGGCTGATTGTCGCCCTCGTTTCACTCGGGCTCCAACTTTCACCCTCGCCGAAAAAAAGTTTTCCCGCACTAGTTAGGAAATGTACTATATTATGACATTATAATAGGTAAAGTTATAGTACATTACAACACAAGTTCGAAAAACATGAAACTCGAAACGGGTGGCGTTATTTTAAAACACGACCGAAGGGAGTTTTATAAATCAACACGAGTTACGAATTGCCTTTTGCCCCTTTTGGACCTCGTACGACGTTTTCAGTACATATGGCCCTCCAAAGTTTTGGTCCTGACGTAAAATGAGCCACTTCTCGCACTAGCGCATAAAAAGGCACCATCTGTAATAGAATAATTTCATCTGTAATAAATAACATTTCAGTGCTTCTTATTTTCACTAATCATTGTACAAAATACTTATTTTTACCTACCACCAGCTATTCACATAATTCGTCGGTTGTAATATTAATTAATGTAACCACCAAAATGACGAAATTGAGTTGAGTATACCGTTCGACTGCAAATTTCCTGCTCTATTGAGCGGTGTATATTAGTTATTTGTTATACAAGGGTGCAAAGTTGTATTTTACCCGCGAGTATGAAATTGAAACACGAGCAAGCGAATGGATTCTATAGTTGAACCACGAGCGAAGCGAGTGGTTCTAAAATAGAATCCTGAGCAGCGAGTGTTTTAACATACGAGAAGTAAAATACATTTGCACCCGTGTGTAACACAAAACTTTTCCCCTCACTGTAGCGAGGAAACTCAAAAAAGGTAATTATTTGTTCACATTGCAATCATCATCGGGTTAGTGATAATAATTTTCCAAATGCATCATGTATTTAATGCAAGATTTTGTCGCAGTAAACTTAGCACGAAAAAGTAAACGCAGCACGATTTTAACACATTCCTGTAGTTGCACACCAACGCCAATGCATTATTAAATCATTCTCATTCATTATTTTTACAAAATTATAACAGAACACCCTGAAAGTTGTTTAGTTTACTATTTTTATGCGTGTTCGAGTCGGTAAATAAAGATTATAACCTATAATATTCTTTGACAATGTTGACGTTGACATTTTCTGCGTTTTGTGATTGCATCTAGTCATCTTATCATCATTCACTAAAACAATTGTTACTTATGGAATTTTAGGATTTATATGTTAAAATCATCATATTATATAAAGGTTTGTATTTTACACTAAATTCTCAAACAAATTATTTAATTATCATTAATATGGAACAATTTCCATGAGCATTTTACGTTTTGTTATTCCAAAACCAAGGTTATTACTTTGCCACACAAGTGAATAATATGCGTTTTTACACGTTCGTATTAAAGGATAAACGAGCACTTTACGAGCTAGTGAGGGGAAAAAGGTATTTAAAGTGGTTAGGTACCAGTCTTCGTTTGAAGTACCTATTTATCTACGGTCATGAAAGCTTATAATCTCTATTCGGTGGTGAATGTAGTGATACTAGCGATACATACTGTGTATCGCTCGCCATTCAATTGTTCAATATTCTGAAACTACCGTCGATATGTTTGTCATGCAAATGAGTTTGCACGCTGCAGCCGAACGAGTTGAAGTTTTAAAATTATCGATGGCAGGCACCGGATCCAATGGATATTTTTAAACTACAAGTGCACAGTAAATATAGCACAATGTGGTTAACTTAGTAGTAAAAAAAATAATAAATTTATACGTGAAAGTGGACTAATAACGGTTTTGCTTTAATCATCTCTCTCCCACACGAATATTATAAGAGCAGCTACTAGTATAGCACTTCTTATACTTGTTAGTTTAGTTTGTATGTTGATTTTCCGTAGCCTAGTTGGTAGTGACCCTGCCTACGAAGCTGGAGGTTCCGGGTTCGAATCCCGGCGAGGGCATTCTTTGTGTATTTATTTATCACAAATGTTTGTTCCTCGGTCATGGCTGTCTATGTATTTAAGTATCTATATGTATCTATCTATTATATATATCGTTGCCTGGTACCCACATCACAAGCCTTAATTGAGCTTACCGTGGGACTAGGTCGATTTGTGTAAGATGTCCCAAGATATTTATTTATTTTTTATTTTTTTTTTATTTTACCCAAAAAGGACGTATATGCCAATATATACTGATTAAATCTGTACGATTACCACTAACAGGCTAGAGTCAGCCCGCAGTTTGAACCTGCTACACCTATATTGTATGATACATGCGCTAAAGGCCGACCGGAACCGACCGCGTCCGCGAGAAGCCGATCGGCTTCCATTCGTACATTTTTTTAATGCGCTCTTACCCGGTCACTGGGAATCCTACAACAATAGACGTTACGATTTCCGCAGTGTTATTCACTAAGAAAACCGCCTTGATATCAGCGCTGTATCAGCGCTGCGGCAGCGTCGAGCCTAAAAATGGTATTCACTAATGCACTTTAAACGACACTAGCGCTCGGCGACGAATGCGGCGTGAGCTGGAACTACACTGCGTCGAGACTGAGAGTTACCGCCTACAGTTCGACGACGAGCTGTTCTACGTTAGTGAATACGGTTTTTGGCAGCGCTGCGCTCGACGTCGAAATGAAGGCTGTCTCGTCGTCGAGCTCGTTGATGAACGCAGTGTCGAATGTGTGAATAAGAGAATAGCATAGCTTTTAATCTGCGAGGCACCAAAAAGGTCGCTAAATCCTACCTCCATACAAAAATATTTAATAAAATCTTTGATAGCATCCTATTACTATTATAATCCATGCAACGAAATAAACACAGCTTTCTTTATAATTAAAAGTAAAATCAATACGATGAGACTTATTTATATGTAGGTACACACAAGCATATAGGCTGCGTCTGGACCGCTCAAAAATATCTGAATACGCCGCTATCGTTGTGGCAATAAAGGCGTGTTCGGATATTTTTGAACGCTCTTGACGCTACAATATATCTCATGGCGACTGTAAGTAGACATCTGAACCTCCAGCGGGATGAAATGCGCGTTGTATCGATAGAAATTAGGACAAGAGGTATCGCATGGGTCAACTTGGTTGCAAGTTGCAACTTGCAATACTGCAGCAACAAAGCAACAGTCACTATTTGCAGGAAGAATTATCTCCAACGTCAAAACCCTGTAGTTTCCTAGTAAACTCGCTACAACTTGTATCGGCCGCGTCACGTCCGGGCCATTAATCTGGCGCCACGTGCGTGCGGCCTGTAACTAGCACCGACTCCATGAAGTGGAGATCCGGGCTGCAATTAAAATTGACAGGCTTTGCAGCTGTGTTTAACTAGCAAGCGTGTTCGTATCTGCAATATCTCTGGACGTGACACCGACTTCGCTAAATGCCATGGAGAGCCTTATTCAAAGTGTTGGATACTTGGCTGAATCAAGCTTCGAAAATTTCGATTCCGTTTTATTTGACTTGATACAACATTGACTTTGCCCATGATTATATTGATTATTAGTTTTAGCATTGAAGATCAATACAGTTATATGTATTTATACCAAAGAGGCGAATTCACCAACGTCTGAGGTAGAATTCGAACCCACGTATGTCAGCTCGGTATTATTGGTCAGTAGGGAAGATCGAGTGGCTGTATAATTTCTTGTACATATTACTTGAAAAACTCTACTAATATCAACACACTGTTATAATTGCTATCTATGTAACGATTGTTATCTAAATAACTTTTGGTAGTTTAGGTTCACATTTAAACCGAGAATTGGAGCTTTTACAACTAGGATTTAAAAAATGGTGTAGTAAAATATTTTACATTGATTTCATGATGTATACTTAGGTTAGCTTAAAATTTCAAGCAACTTTTATACTTACCTGTGAGTCAGGAGTATTTAACCTGGTGGGGATGGGGTGTTTTGAAATTCTTGTTATGTCTAGACTGTCAGATAATGAGGGTTATATGTAAGTGCTTTATATTCGAACAAAATCTTAAGCGCAACCGTATAAATAAGAATAAATATTAATGGCAGACAAGTTTTACATAATGCTAGCTAATGGGATTCATGTAGATACCTATGTGGGATGGAAATCGAATCGAAGACATCAATTTGGTAATTCCGACAAACGTTAACGGTTTGCTGTTCCTCCTAAGCTGATTGGATTACGGCGTCGTTTGATCAGAGCCCCTCGATTGGTCAATCGATGCCACAATACCATATTGGCTTGACTTGCTTCTAACGTCTTAAGATCTCCAGCAAACGACGTAGAGGGTTAAATAAAATAAAATAAATATCTTGGGACATCTTACAAAAATCGACCTAGCCCCACGGTGAGCTAAATTAAGACTTGTGATGTGGGTACCAGATGACGATATATTTAATAGATATATACATATAGAGACTTAAATAGATAGACAACCATGACCAAGGAACAAATATTTGTGATAAATAAATACACAAAGAATGCCCTCGCCGGGATTCGAAACCGAAACCTCCAGCTTCGTTGGCAGGGTCACTACCAACTACCTACAGAGGCTGACCGACACTAGTTGAAGAATATGCTAATATATTTACTATGTAAGTATGCCGTACTTAATAATAATGAAATTAAATAAAAGTTTATTCAAACACAAATCTTAGAACTAGATCACAATTTCCGCCAAACCAGAGTATGGTGTGTTGGCAGACGAGGCTCCAAATAATATAAGATAAAAGTCCTATCTGTTATTCTCATAAATTCGTCTTTGCGCCTAATACTTAGGTACCTACCTTATAATTCAGTATATTGACTATAATTATTAAACTTCGGGCCAACAAAATCCGTCTACAAAATGTTATACTATGAAACTAGACGGTAAATAAAACGTTACAAATGGTTTAAGAAGTTTTAAGGACTCAGGGTACATGAACAAGGCATATACCCTGGGTCCTTTAGGCTCTTTGAAAAAATCATACATTAGACATTACCTTTGTCTCCTTGACTTCTTCATAGCTTCTTTGATTTTTTATTACGCTATCTTTTTTATTCGCTTCACCACACGCCCCCTTCTCTCTGTCAATCACATCTACCCCTATAATTCTCATCATATATTACTCCAGTCAACGTAGCATAAAATTACACTGTCAGTCCGGTACAGCTGATTAATGAATCTTTCATGTCAATTTTATTGAACCTGCCGATAAAATGATAACCATTATCTATTTTTACAAATTGAGCTTCATAAAAGTCTCATTTCTCGTTCTTTGATTTTTGGAATTTGACACCCCAATAGAGTAAAGCTATAAAAAAAGTCTAGAGTTTGGAAATTTAAAATTAGGCATTTGCTGTATTTAAGTGAAACTAAATCTTTAAGAACGTTTTGGCTAAAATGATCCCTGTATAATTCTAAGATGAGTAGTAAATTTGACAACACAATCACCGTAATGTGCACTCGCGGTCAATGAATACGGGTCAGGTGGATTTTTTCATAGAAAATACTGGAAACATGCTGATTACAAAAATTTTAAATTAATATTTATACTACAAGTGGAACTGTTTTTAACATCAGATTGTATTGGAATTTCCCTGAAGTTTTCACCCGATCTGAAAAACACGAAACTTTATCGTCAGATGACTCCGTAGATATAAAAATAGCAACTCATGATTAAAAAACTCGATTTACCATACATTTTAGGTGGTTTTCTTAAACGGTCTACATTTTTGTCTATACAACCCGACCTAACGACAATTTTAAAGTTTTTTTGGGTTTATTTACAAATTTAGGGAAAATTCAATACAACCTAATTTAAAAAAGATTTTACCTACAATATAAATATTTAAAAAAAAATATTTATAAGCTCCATGTTTGCATTATTTTCTACAAAATAAAACACCTGACCCGTTTTCATTGCCGGAGTGTGCATATTTTTTATATCTTTATTTACAAATCTGTACAATTTATATACCTACATAAACTAACTAACCTATAATATCTAAGATTCACCCTTGTGGCATTGTACCGAAGATACCGTAGGTATATCTAGTTGTGATTGGACGGTAACACAAACAACTTGACACCGGATATCGTCACTAACTCTATTTGCTTAGCGAGTATGGGTAAGGTTTCTCTAAAAAGAACCAATTTATCTTCAAACGGCATCTCGACTTTTGAAAGTAGTCATTGTTTATTTCATTTAATGCACTAGAAACAAATTTAATTCTTTTTTAGCAATTCTATCCTGAAATCGTCGCTTAAAATACAAATCCAATGGTTGGCAAAATTAATCATCGTTAAGGGCTCGTTCAAAAATCATGTGATTGATTTGGGGAAAGGCGGTCAGCAAAATATCACGAATGATTTCGATCGTTGTAATGTGCTAACCAAACATCACCAAGTTCATAAATGGGACGAATATGATCACACAATTTTTAACGAGCCATAATTTGATTATTTGGATATTGGAAAATTCGATGTTCTTACCATATTTTTAGGGGGCGTTGCGTAACACAATAAATATTTTTCATACCTAAGTAGCAGGTGTGAAAAATATTTATTGTGTTACGTCTTGGTATATAGCTAAGATGTCTGTGCGCCTTCCTCTTAAAATAAGTCGTAAATAGGTAGCCTAGACAAAGATACGGTACTGTTTTTGTTTTGTATGTAGGTACCTATTATTACCGATTTGCATAACTTCAAGAGCGTTCGCCTAAAAGCTGAAGCGCCTTGCGCTCGGGAAGGTTCTAGAATGAGACCATTGAAGCAAACGGTAACAACCTGCCTTGTTTACCGCACTGGCGCTCGAACAAACATAACACAAATTACCAAGTTTGCTTCCAAGCGAAAAAGTAAACAATGAACGCTACATTATGATTTATGATAAGTACGTATCTTAAAGTTGGTCACTGGGCCGAATGAAAATTTAATATTAATACCTACGTTGAAGTTTCCTTGCGAAACATAAGTGTATTTTCTATAGCTATAGAAAAACCTGAATATGAAAATCACAAATCCAAAATCGTCACCCAAAATTAGAGGATAATTATATACAAATATGGTAGAACACATTTATTCTTCACAAATCAGTAGAATCCGTAGAATCAGTTCATAAATATCTTTTCATCACACCTGTTTTGTAAGTTCGTCGCGCGCCGTAGGTGGGTCATTATGCCCAATATCGCGTCACAGTTTGTTTGTGTTGTAATCATTGTACCTAATAAAAAAAATATAATTAACATATTACTTCTGCGTGTATCACCATGTGGTGCATTTGAATTTATTGATGATACGTGAATGCAGCAAATATGATGCACGACCCTGTTTAAATTTAAGGATATTTTAAATTTGCACGTACGCGCTAAGCTAAGTTACAAATTACAGTTAAAAAGTGGCAAATTGATATTATTACGTATGTGCGGACTTTGAATATTGTTGCCAGGTTACGCTTGTATTTTTTTGCGAAACTTTGCTCGTGAGACGTGATTTTAGCTGCACATGGAACGTGTTAAAGCACCAAGACGTTTTTGTTTTCGTTTTGTATGAATGTAACTACATCGTTGTTACTGACGAAAAAACCAAATTCATGAAACGATTTATTGGCCTATTTTTAGGTGAATAATTCCGTGCACAACATTGAAAGTAAGGCTTTGTCTTTAAAGAACAAAATTCATATTATTGTAATAATATATGTATTAAGTCGACTATCTACGTGTAAATCAAATTACAGTACTCGGGCAAATATTTGTGATTACAAGAAGTAAACTATACGCGTGCGTACCCACAGCGTGTGTTTACTCACATGGAGTAAACGCACGCTGTGGGTTAAGAGTAAGCGATCCCATACATTTCAGTCCAAAATATGTATGATTGCGTACATCGAGTAGGATCTTATTCGCGCTCCAAATTACTTTACCGTCACTTCCCTGTCTCATGAATGTCGCGACGCAGCCTAGCCCGGCAGTGGAATAAATATGAGCTGCTAATAGTAAAACCATGCCTGTAACAACATTGTGTACATACACAATGTGCCCATGAGGAAAGGGAAAAATTCAACTGCGCATTTCTGACCAAATTTGAAGTTGAAAATGTCAAATGAAGTTTTCTGGATTCATTCTATTTTAAGAGAAAATTTGATTTTGAAAATTTTGATTTGATAAACGCATTTTAGGAAACGATTTTGTCACCATGTTGTCTTAGTCTTGTCATACTTAATTAACAGACATCAAATGAACAAAAATATCTTTAATTACCTAGCAAATTTTATGTAAAATAAAAAAACTTTTAAGTGCATTTTTTGCGATAGTTTGATTAATAAAATCCTTTTTTTTTTGTGTATTAAGCACACAGCAGTCAAAACATCAAAATAAAAACTAAAAAAAAATATTTTACCAAAACTCATTTGACATTTGTTGCTTCTTTTAGTCTCAGGAATATGGTGTTAGAATTTTTCCCTTTCCTCGTGGGCACCTTGTGAAACCACAGTTTAGCACATAATTATGCATAACAACTTATAATGAGGTATAAATCTATTTCCTCTTAATTTTTCATTACAGAATAAGATTCCATGAATTGGTTCTTAAAAGGATTTATTAATTTAGTTACGATCTGTGTATTAAAATCAGTAATATCAATTACTGTATCCGCCAACTGACGGATTTCCCAAACCTCAAAAACTAATTAATTATTTATAAAGTAGGTATGTTGTATCATTTTAGGTGCTTATCTCATAGCAAAGATGTTTAGCTTACGTTACTCACTGAGACTACTTACTTATATAGTTTAGAAAATTGCTGGCGCTTACTTTAACAATAAAAAAAACACGTAAAAGGTTTAATCAAAAATATCAAAAATGGATTTTGGTATTTTAACGTAACTCACATATCGAAATCGAATTCGTTTAAGCCATAGAATGCACTGTACGGTCGGCTCTAATAATATGTATACGATTTTGATCCTTATGCCTTTGACATACGTTCTGAAATGTATACATATCGACGCTGGAAAGGAGAAATTGGATAAGCGACACAGTGCGTACTTTACAGGAGAGGCAAAAAACCGCCGAGATTTTCGAAAAAAAATCATTAAAATGAATTAGCAGGCCAAATCAAATAATTGAAGCATTATTTATGGACATAAATATGTTTTCTACGTGATGTTTTAATTATTTATCGTATTCAAGTGTTATTTAAGGATTTACTGTCGCTTAAGCAAAATGGTCGGAAAAAAATATTCAGGTAAAATTATCTAACCAACACGTTATAAAAGAAATAAGGAAGGTAAAAAAGTCCACCCGAGACTTACATAACAAACTCATCATGTTAAAATGATCTAACTGCCGATGTGGCTTATTTTATATTCGGGTAAAATATATAAATTGAAAAAAATAGCATAAATATATCAGTAAGAAATATCCACATACTTAAAATGAGAAACTATTTTAGACTAGAAGTCAGTCATTTCAATTACAAGAGTAACATTTCGTGACTGGTAAACGAATTTACTTACACGTGAAAAAAGAAAGACACTGTTTTAGGTATTTTTATAACTTTATTCCAAAAAGTAGGTAAGTATGTGAGTAAGTAATAGTTATTGTTAAGTATTAAAAACAAATATATTTTGTTTTTCTGTTTCAGATCATTTCTCTTTATTTTAAAACATGCAAAATCAACAAGAATAACTCGTTATTGAGCCGACAATAGTTAGTACCTACCTACAAACGAGGCACTTGAAAACTATCTACTTTTAACAACCGTACCTGTTGGTATGTTTATCCACCGTATTACGTTATGATAACACTTAAAAAATAGTTTTAGTTAGTACCTGTTTTTTTTTTTATTTATTAAAGTTCCAAAAACATTTTATTTAACGCAGAGTAACAATTGACAGGACAACCCCTCTGCCAAATGTTTCTACATAACATAACGTGACAAAGAATAATAGCAGACATTTATGTATGCAAATTGTTGCTAACTATTTGACTGACATTTCATTCATGCAAGTTTGGATAAGTGACAGTAGTATTCTAATGTAAATTCAGGTAAAAAGGGATACCTAAGCGACAAATGGTTCATAAATAAATGTAGGGGTAAAAATGGATAAACGCCAATAGTTCAGATATCATAGTCAAGTAATATTGTCTAACCGTCTTAAATTTTAAATTAAGATAAAGGTAAAATTGACCAAACGACATAAGAACATATAATACAGTCAGGTAGAAATAGCTAACCCACAAGTGATGATTAGTTGTTACACAGCAAAAATATCCAAGTAAAATTTAACCTGTCATGACAAATAGGTAAAATAATCCAAGATTCATTATGTTGAATTATATTTTATCTAATCTCCATTTTCTTAAAAGTTGTCAAAAACCAAGTCGTTTAGTAATAAAAAATAATCGAAAGTTCTCTAAATCACCGATGGGATAAGCGACACAAAAGTTGTCAGATGGATACGAAACCTAGCTCATTCGACGCAAAAAAATTTGCCGATTCTAACGGTGTATATAACTCAATATCTTCAAAAGTGTCGCTTATCCAATTTCTCCTTTCCACCGTCGATATTATTAGACGGGACTGTACTAACAAATTCGTACTTATTATTACAGTGATATTTGTCGATGACTTTTGAAACCTTTAGAAACATTAAAAGAAAAGCTGAAACTTAATAACGTCATCTTGGCGATTACATTAATTCATATTTGAACTGTTAATAAAAGCGATTGATTATATTTTATGCGAATACTTTTTTTTTAAGTAAGCCATATAATGAGCATTTGAGCAATTGCTTTTCGGTACAATATCGAGTGCGGCGAATGTCAAACTTTTGCTCTGATTAATGACTTTTGTTGTGATTTAATACAGTTGATCCCACATTTTCAATCCTCCTGGAGAACGGGATTGATGGAACTGATAGAAAAAAGCCAAGCCTATTATATAATATTATGCCTATGTTGCTGGCTGAAGTCATCCCTTTTTTTCTACAGCGTTACATGTGTCGTCTAACTCGTCTAATTTAATGACACGAAGGCGCCCGTGTTAAGGTGGGTCCACACTTGTAACAATACGACGGACCGGACAACGTGACATTGCAACAGAACATGTTACGCTCAATGTGGACGCTCCGTGATCGTGCTGACACGGTTACACACCGTGTACGATGAAATGTCACAAGTGTAGACGCACGCTGGCGAACCAGACTGCGTGGCATGACATCGGTACAAGAGTTGGTCGTTGGTTGTCATTTACCGACTACCTAGTAACTCAACATGTCGTCTGCAGAAGCATCTGCAATCGCGGAAGTTTATAGTTATGCGTGCATTCCGTAAATGATGGACTACCGAGGCGGCGGCGAGGTGCGGGCGGGGGACGTACCGCCGGACAGGTCACGACGTGATCCATTCCTAGCCCATGGCTGTGTCTGTGTCATCTGGCGTACTTGTACGCGTGTCATAAATGCAAATGTGGACGTGTCGTGGTCACGTCACAGGTCGGGGAAAATAGCGAACATGCTTTGAAGAAAACCGACTCGAGATGGATCGGCCCGTAACACGTGACTTCGATGCGTGACAGTACACAGACCAGCGTCCACACTAGGCCCGGTTAGTAGATCGTAACTCCATACATTGTCCTGCAGACTGGTCATACATGGTCTGTGTCAAAACAGTTCTTTGACTGTTCGGAATGGATTTTGCCGTACTGCAAGTTGTAACAAATTGTTCGCGTACAAAATACGTCCACATTAACGGTACTGACACGTGTTACTGTTACGGTCACGGAATAATGTTCGGCAAAATGTCACAAGTGTGGACCCACCTTTACATTTCTGAGAGTCACCAAGCCAATTTGGGACCAACATTTGCGCCGCCTCAAACGAGCTAAGATGATGTGCAGTAAATTGATGCGAGAACGGTAATTTGGGCACACGCGAGACTTGTTACGTAAATTAAAGATTAATTTATTCAAACATGTTAACTCACAATGTTTATATCATACAGTAATAAGTTTTGCATTTAAAATGTGAGATGTGTATAAAACTGACAGGTGAACACACCGTTATGAAATTTATAATCTACGAAAATTAGTTTAAACTTCAGTGAAAATTAAATTTATTAGGTACTCAAAGGTATATGAGACACTGAGGCGTCAGGTCCAGAAACTTGTCTAAATTCTCAGAGTGCCTATAGTTTCGTGTTGAAATGTTTTGTATGAGTTAAAAAATATATTTAAAAAAATAAAAATACCTTCTAGTTAGTTTTTCTTTGGGGCTTGATAATTGTGTTTCTTATCGGGATCTTACGGCTAAGTAGCGCCAATTAGTGGCATATGTTTTCGAGGAAACCCTCATTATTTAAATACGGCATCAGGCTTTACTTTACCAAAAACCATTGTTGTCATTTAACTGAAAATGTTTTAATATTATTGTATATCGATCGCCAACCCGCTTGCCCAGGGAGGCGATTATGGGCATTTACCTCCTAATGCATCCCCACGCTTCAGTAACAGCTTTCCGTCGAGTAGTCTATTTATATTTTACCATCGATGTGGCACAAAAATACAAATTGGTTGTAGATTTACAAGATGTAAACTTTGTGTAGTCGGGCAAGGAATATCAATGCAGCATTATTATGATAACTGCAGCGAGAGAAGCGCGAAATCAAAGCAACTCTCAGGTACTGCAAGTTCGTACAATACGGCGGAATATTTTGTCACACAAACTTAAAAACTTGCTAAGTTACGTTTACACTTTTGTTCCGTTCTGTAGGCCTAGCCAAGATGCCATTCTACAATCGTAAACGACAAGAGATAAGTAATAAATGTACGAGAATGACAGATTCGTACGAAAAGTCACGTGACCATATCTATAGGTACATTATTATGGTCACGTGACTTATCGCTTTTGGTATACACAGTTAAGTGCGCTCTCATTATAAATTAAACTTCCAAGAAAATTAGTTCGAAAACTTAAGGGGCACAATCTCTTATCGAAATACTTCAAATGCAAAATTCAAGCAACTTTCAGTCGGAATCGCAAGCAGTTCTCAAACTCGTCATGAAATAACCATAAATGAAGTAAAAAGTTTCCTAATTTGTATCTTTGCGCCATACTGTTTCGCGAAATTTACAGCCAGTTAGCGCTTAGCGGGTTCCATTTGAGAAATAAATCATGGGAAAAGGAAAATGGAGTACCCTGAGGCTGATTTGTGGTATCCTGTTGATGGGTCTCTAGTGTCCAAATATTCTTAAATAAACACCGTGTCGCTGCGATATTGAACTCAAACGAGATATTTATGTACCTATCTATTTATTTTTAGGGTCAATTGTGATTTTTGTTGTGAATATGTAGTTATACATAGTTGAGCACATTTTTTTGCAATTGACCCTCCGGATCGAATCCAGTACAGATATGAAATTATCAGGGCATGTGTAAATATGAGTTAAAAAGATACAAGCATATCCTGGCATGGCAACATGCTGTTTAGCTCGAACGCGTTTTCTTTTACGTTCAGAATAGAATTTTTCATCATTAGGTATCTGATTTGGTTATAACAAGGCTTTTTCGTAACCATGCCACTTATGTAAACATACGCTGTACATCGCTGAAATTTTAAAATAAATATTATTGGTATTTATTTCCAAAATCAAGAATAAAGTATTAACAGTAAAAATAAATTATAAATAAAAAAAATTGCCCCAGGTCCTGCTGGGGAGGCAGAGTGCCCAGAAGGCTGGCCGCATTGCCCCTATGCTGATTCTTTGCACGAAATTCTGACCAGCCCTCTGGTCACCCGACGCCTCTATAAGGCGCTTGGAAATGTTCTTATAGAGGCGACGCGCACTTGACCTCCACGGCCCCAGTGTTTCAACGCCGCAAATATGTAGCTGCTATTGAGGGCAGCATATTATATATACGATTATAGCGATATAGCTTCTGCTAGAGATGCCGCCGCACCAGCACTGACTCTGGTGCTTGGAATATGGGACGCCGCCAATCTACACATGTAGCATCCCAGACAAGGGGCCGACCCATACTCCAAGGCAACAACGTCATCCCATCGGGCCTTTTGCCGTCGTCTCTAACCAGTCCGTTGGGCTTAAGGACTGCTGGTACCTTAAAATAAATACAATAATATGAATACGCGTCATATCAAAACGTGTATTTCTGTCCAAGAACACATAGGAGTATCAAATATTACAAACAAGTCCGACGAAATTCACGAAATCATTTCAGAAAACGCCCACTTGTTATTTTTAGAACAATCGAAGCTACGCGGATTTCTTTTGTAGGTAATGTTCTTAAAACATTTTCATAATGATCTAAATTTTCGTCGCGAATGTGATTCACAAGGAAAAAAAGAAATAAGTATTTATTTTACGGCTTGATTATGCTGGCTGTGTTGGCGAGTTGCTTTATTTTTATCTGAAAGAAATTGGTTGATAAAGTTTATGTACGGGTCAAAGCGTTCTTTAAGTACGGCAGAGGGTGTTACGACTTCAAGTGTTAGATAACTTAGAATCACGATGTTTCGTACAAATATGCCAAGAAAGACCTTCACTGAAGTTTGCAGCTACAGTTCGCAATAGGGTGTTTCTATCATTTCGTGCAAATTGGGAGAATTTGGGAGAATTTTTGTTGTGGCAATGGTAAGACTTACGAAAAAGAAACATTAATCTATAATACATTTTCAATTGTACCGATTTATGAACAAAAGATTTTTCCAAAAGAAATGGTAATGACGTATAGAATATGGGAATGAAAATGCGATGTTGGTAATGATAGGTCAAAAAAAGAAATAACGTAGTCGAAAGTTTAAGTTTGAATTTTGAGATCTTTTAATGAATAACTTGTTATATTTGGAATATACCTACTGAAAATGTAGTTTTGAATATAACTTGTTACTTTCAACAGTCAGGTGCATGATAAAAAACGAGAATGATAATTAACATAAGATGGTGGCAAGAATTTAATACTGAAATTCATTACCATTTAATTTTTAGTTAATTACTATTCATTTAATTTTATTCATTCATTTAATTTTTAGTTAATTACTATTCTCTTTAGTATATTAACAGTAAATTACGATAATGACAAGAATGGTAATGACTTTTCCTTACCTTTTGTAGATTAACTCTTTAAAAAAAATGCAATTGCAGGTCCATTCATTCACTAAGCATTCGAATAGAATATTCATTATTTAAGTATTCACAGTTCAATAAAACTCTTAAAAATTAATATCAAAACAGTGCGAATGGTAATGAAAAAAAACTGTACCAAATCCAAAACTCCGCCGCGATATATTTTTTCATAAAAATATGGCACACGTCCGTCTTGTTCACTGTTTACTAGCCGACTGAGGTGGGGATCGCGGACAGAGGGAACTTCGTATAGAATAACATTTGCAATGCCTACTGGCCAATTCCGTTGTTGCAAACTATATATATGGTAATGAAATTATTTTCTTGACAAAAAGATTTTGCTGCAGTGGATTTAAATATTCAGTGTTAAAACTGTTAAACTACTAAATTTCCATTCCCTTATAAATACTTCATCTAAATTAAGTGGTTGAATCAAAGTAGTACATGTAATAGTTTTGTAATTCGCTCTCAAATCTGTAAATCTAGGTTCTGACCGGTGATGGTAATGAGATTTTAGCATGTTTTTATTTTATTTATATATTTTATGTTGCATTAATAGAATTAATTTTAGATGCTAAGTATACCTATGAACCTCACGCAACATATAAAAAATATTTGAAATGAATTTAGGAGTTAGTTTATTTTTTATTTCAGCAAACATATGATTTGCACGAAATGATAGAAACACCCAATAATCCGGAAAATTTAAAAAAACAAATTAATATATCATGAACTGGGCTTTACAAAAAGGAGTAGGTACTAATACTAATATGCATCATTAGCAATCGTCTTTAAAAAGTCCCCAAATATTTAGATTAATAGTACTTTTTTTTCTTTGTAACGGTAAATGTAATGCGTGTACAATCGACAACACAGCTGTGGATACAGACAAAGTTCCATAAATATGTATACACACCTTTATGTCCAGGCAATAAAGTTCTGTTTACATATTTTTGGCATTTTTTTTGCCTGTGTTCACAGGTGTGTTGTTGATTGTACTGTCAAACGCCGCGAGTGGTTGCGACCTGTCATTGTCAAAAATATAGTCAAATAATTTTCTAAACAAAATTTCTAAACAGAAAATTATTTAAGAGTATGACTTATGCCATTTGGAAAATAATTTGGATGCTGTTTTATTCCTGGAAGCTCCTATATGCTATGCAGTTCCTAAAGCTCAATCACAAGATATTACTAAAGCAGTAAGTAAATGAGGCTCTTACGTCTTCTGAGGTTCGTTTTTTAGATGTTTTTATGTGCTGTTTTCTGCGTTGTTAGGTTATTGTACGAGGAAGTGGCATTTATTGTCACATACTTCCGTTGTTTCTCCAATAAAGGAAAATAAAAATACATTACGGTCCATTGATCTTTTCATAAATTTGTTTATGATCAATTTATTTGAAAATTATAACAAAATATTCAGCCGTACGTACACTCAGCGCAAGGAGTGGCTGTAGGGCTGCCTGCGAACTGCAAATGCTTGCGAACTACCCGAGAAACTGCGCGAGCTGATTTGTACACACTCACAATTTTGTACTCACTGAGAGGTTGTATTGTTGGCTTGAAGTTTATGTAATGTGCCACATTTTTCTTTTGCCCTATTTGAAGCAGTGTTTTTATTCAATGATAAATTGAACCAACACACACATTTCTCATATTATTATTATTATATGATGACAAAAAATCCTTTCACATTTGGCTGCCTTTAAAGTGCGAGAATACAACAGTAGGATCAACATTGATTATCAATTGCATGGTCCTTAGTTGCTGTCATTATTAGTTTATTTTTGTTCAGGTTTGACGTATAAACAAATATAGGTACTACGAAAATATAATCAAGCTGAATTTAGATCTGGCACATGCAAAAGTTGGTCCATAATGGATTTTAAACACATTCATGCTAAACTCAGAACAGTTGAAACATATTTTAGATAAGAACTTTCGGAACTAGAGCATTAATATTGAGTTCGTGGGTTGCCGAACTTTGGCTGTCATATGACACAAATCACCTTCGCGAGCGCTATTCCACTTATGTATTATGAAGGAAAAGTTTGTATTGATGGATGTTCGAGGTAATATTTCCAATTCCACTTTAATCGCTGTCTTTCTTTCCACGTGATTTGTTTTCAAGGATTTGTCAGCATTTGTGGTTTACTTTTGGTAGTAACTCTGCCTATGAAACTTTAAGTTTTGAGTTTGAATCCCGGTGATGGCATTAATTTGTGTGTTTAATAATATCCGTGAGTATCTGTCTATTTTATAACTATATCGCCGCTTAATATCCACAACACAACCCTTAGGACTTACCGTGGGAGTAAGTCAATTTGTGTAAGATTTTCCCATGATATTCATTCACGTATTCATTATTTGGACTGTTTATTACGAATATGTATGGCTTTATTATCTTTCCGTAATAGGTGCAAAAAATGGTACATGTACACAGGTAGTATTTTCATTCACTGTGCAAAACACCTACGTGTCGTATATACACGAAACACACCTACGTATATGTCTACCTACATAGAAACGTTATCGAATTGAAAAACAATATTCTGTACAATATCTAACGTTGCAGTGCTTCACAAGGGAGGTCACTCTAAATTGAAAACTGAGAATAGATAAAATATTGAAAATGTAGGTACATCGCAATTGATAATCTTACACTATCTTTGGTGTCAGTTATTTGAAATGTAAAAGTTGTAGGAAAAAAACTATATTTTTGGAAGATAAATATAAAAAATTATTTGTCATCACAAATAAGCCTAGATAGAACTAATTATCATCAAATTAAAACTGCTCAATATTAGTCAGACGTAACTACATTATTATATCTATAATAAAGTTGCTGACTATTACTATGACAATGATGATATTGGTGATGTAATTTCTCTGAGAGCAGTACGGAACGTACAAAAATATGTTGTCTGAAATATGTATCCTTTCTTCATAAATAAGATACGAATCTCATAAGCTTATAATAAACCTTATTCGAAAACATCCATTACGAAATTCAACAAATCTAATGTTGCAGGTTTTATAATATCACGTTAGACTCAAGAAGATTTCTTACGGAACATAAAATATTATAGCACATTTTTCTCTGAAAGCGAAAATAAATAGGAGGAGGTAATTCGTTTGATCTACATTTCTTTGAAGCGAATGATGAAATTGAGATAATAAAGGCAAAGATAATTCCAAATGTAGATTGGCTTTGCGAAGGTTGAACTATTATCATATATTTCGTGTGCAAATTATTCTCGTGTTCGGATTTCATTTGTCGGAGCAGTACGAGTTAGTAGTTTAAGTGACATTTGGGAGAATTATAGCATGCTTCTAGGCTTCCATACCTTATTTGTACGGGGCGTTCCACAAGCATAGGTTTAAGTTAAGCTCGGCATGCATTACGGCCCTCAAAAGTGACAAAGACTTAGTAGTACTTAATCAAAAAGTTGTTTCTGCTCTGTACAGATCGTTCTGTCGTAGGATCGCCTTTACAGTGTGCTTGTGTTGCTAGTGTGTAGTGTGCTAGCATGAGCTGCCGCCGCTCTAGCGATGCGAACTTACTTTATATCCCTAGCAGTATCAGTAGCATGGTAGGCACACAGATTCCTTTTTATAAATCCGTGCGTCATCGTGAGTGAAACCATCTATAAATTGGAAAATATGTGACTTGTGAATTTACCTATACCTAATGCTATACTTTTGTACCATGTACGTACATATTTAACTGTACGTTGCGTGGAGCTACGAAAATCTCGCCAAAATAAGTAAGACATAAAATGCTTTTAGATTTTTCTAGTATCCATTAAAATATAATTTGTCATGGACACTTTCGTTAAGTGGGGATTGTTTAAAAAAGGTACTAAGACTAAGGACTTAGTTTTTCCTAGAAATACTCGTCAAAGCTTAGGAGACTTAGTCTGCCTTTTCAAGAACAGAGGTGGTGATTTATTTTATCCTACTTAGTAGGTATTGTAAATATAATATACAACTGATACTAAGAGCTGTCCTTATGTCCTTACTAGCAGTTACCCGCGGCTTCGCCCGCGTTCTAATATCTATTCACTGCATGTTAATGTTTTCCCGCGATTATCTCGCGTTTGCCTTAACCGATTTAAGTGTGGCGGATGGTGCTTTTACCCGCGGTTCGGCCGCGTTCTATAAATTTTTATCACGGTCGTATTAAACTAATATGATGATGGCTATAATGATGGCGAATTATTTTTGCAATTTTGACTTCAAATTCCATATGAAGAACTTTTCATCTTCTCGGTAGGTATCGATTTTTATCAATATTAAATCAAAGTTCTAGAAATTTTAGATGTGATAGCTTCTCACTTTTTGTAAAAACCCCCTTGGATCCTAAGATACCGATTTTTATTAAAGTCGGATTCAGACTAAATAAATTCAAGGTGCCGATCATTTTGTGCAAATTTGACCTCAAATTCATTACTTGAAACGCTTTGACATTTCAGATATAGATTATTATCAAAATCAGCTTTTTATCAGAAATAAACACTAAAACGATACCCTTGTCATAACCCGCAAGCCCATGAGACCATAACAGAGAAGATGGTATTTCACGTACACCTCGGTAAAGCGACACGATAGTAGACTATAGAAACGATAACCATGTTGTTTTTTTACTGTTTAACCTTTTTACCACTTTCAAGAGTTCAATTCTCAAAAACCCTAAAACATCTCTTTAGTCATTTATGTTTGGGAATACTCCTGTGAAGTTTCGGATAAAACAGTTTAAATAGTCAAGTTTCCCCTACAAACTTTAGACTCATTGCACCCTCTAATGAGTGGATTTTGACTTAACCTTCTTTAGAGCGCCCCTACACACTCAAAGAAACCTACGCGCTATATTTGGAATCTCTAGAACCAGAAATGAACATAAATAATAAAATTATATTGATATTTTTCGAATTTTACCCCATCACATCATAACCGTGTACATAGTATTTCACGTCTGCCGCGTTAAATTTTAAAATCGTTTTTGTGATCTACGTCCCGATAAACCATAGAAACGATACCCAACTTGATTTTTTCACTTACTCACCCTTTTTACTTTTTTCAGGGGTTAAATTTTCAAAAAACCTGCAAACATGTCTTTATTACTTTGAAGAATACTCCTAGGAAGTTTCGGACAAAATAGTCCAACTAATCTTGTTTCGCCATACTAACTTTGGACCCCCATTGCACCCTCTAGGGAGTGGATTTCGACTTAACCTTTTTAGAGCACCCCTACATCCTCAAAGAAACCTACGCGCTAAATTTGGAATCTCTAGAACCAGAAATGAACATAAATAAAAAATAATAATAAAATTATATTGATATTTTTCGAATTTTACCCCATCACACCATAACCGTGTACATAGTATTTCACGTCCGCCGCGTTAAATTTTAAAATCGTGATTGTTTTCGTGATCTACGACTCGATAAACTATAAAAACGATACCCATCTTGATTTTTTCACTTTGTCACCCTTTTTACCTTTTTCAGGGGTTGAATTTTTAAAAATCCTTAAGCATACCTTTACTCAATTACTTTAGAGAATACTCTTGCGAAATTTTGGATAAAATAGTTCAACCAATCTTATTTCGCCATACAAACTTTGGACCCCCATTTCAACCCCTTAGAAGGTGAATTTTGAAAAATCCTTTCTTAGTGCTCGTCTACACCATAAAAGGAACCTACGTGCTAAATTTGGAGTCTATAGGACCAGGGGTTTAGGCTGTGCGTGCATCTTTATCAGGGAGCTTCTTCTTTTATATATATAGATTTAGGAGTAGGTAGGTAAGTATATGATTGACGGCAAATGATTGTAATAAAAATATATTATATTTTAGCCTATATAACGTCCCACTGCTGGACACAGGCCTCCTCTCATATATGAGAGGGATTGGGCTATAGTCCCCACGCTATAATACCTTTCGAAATTTTATTATATTTGGTTTATTGATTTTGTAATGGATTACAGCTAGAAAACGCTCGCCAAACTGAAGATGAGCTGTAAAATATGGATGTAAAGTCACGGGTACCTACTAACGGAAATTTACTTGGAACTGATGTTTTTATTTAACTCAAAAAAAAACGTAATGGTTCTAAAAAAGAATAAACCAACAAATAAAAAATTGTAATTCGCGTACAGTTCGATGTTATGTTGACAGTTCGATGGACCTTGCTGCTGTCTCACCGCCCCATAGTGGCGAAAAAGTATCAAAAACCCTCATTGAGTTGAAATTTTGCACAAATAATTATGTAAGTTGGTAAACCAACGATGAACGTGGAACGTTAATAAATGAATTGTAAACATGTGGGCTACGAGTATTAACGATCACGCTCACGGCTGGCTAAAAATCTGCATCTCAATCCCTGATTTCAATAAAAGCTTGCATGTTGTTTAGCCTTAAATTGGCAATGTACATCACAATGTAAATATACCTATACAGGGTTAACGATATGAAGTGTTACCAAGTATATTTTTTTAAGTCTGGAGTCTGGTGTCAAAGTAGTAGCGGCTTATTATCGGAAATAATTATGTTTTGGACACCGCATTGAAGTCATTGAACACGCAGAACACGCAGAAGGCACGCAAACATTTGGGTTGTAGACCGCAAACATAAAAACGAAACAGAGCTTTGGCTTATAATGCTCGTAAGAACCAAAAATAGCTGAAAACCGAATTTCACGTATTATTTCTCCAGTGCAGTGAGTTTTGGACTTTTTATCTGGTCTATGTTGAAGAGAAAGGTGAGAGCTATTAAACATGCTACTAGTATAAGTGCAATGAAGAAAGCAATCGTATTTCACTGGCACAGACAGTGGTATGTGCCAGTATGGGTATGGGTTGTGACCCATGCGGTGGTCACAAACGTGGTGCGAGCAAATATTTTTTTACCATTTGACGACCATAGTTAAGGCAAAAGGTAGTATATTGGTTAAAATTAAATTTAGTCACAAAATGTAATATTTTTCCTCTTGTTTTTTTTTTACCTATACCTAGTAATAAATTGCTGCAACTAAAAAATCGCGGTCCTTTGAAATAGGCTACTTGACTCATATCAAATTTAGTGCAAAAAATTATTCTTTTCTGTAGTATTTATTGAAAAGATCAATATTTTTCGATTACGGTGTATTAAAAGTGTTTGATGGGTACATATTTTTCATTGAAAAATTTGTTTTATTTTTTTAAATTTCGTACTCTGAAAACGGTGTCGGCCATGATGTGACGTCATAAGATCTTAAACTAACTTCATGTCGAATCTTATACGAGTGAAATTCGCCATGGACATGTAGGCATGTAGCTTTGCTGTGACGTTGACATAATATAAGTGACATGGCAAATGTTTGTTTTCGGTTTGAGTGACGTCACACCACAGATAATCTAAGCATTAACATGGCTAGTATCGTTTTCGCGCGGTTACGAAAGTTTAAATTTTAAGTTGTAATTTTGCGGTTTTCTAGGTCGTGAAAAAATATATTCATATTTTTTTCCCGTTAATCAGATATTGATTAATAATATACGACAAACTTTAAAAATGGGTCAAGTAGCCTATTGGTAACACTTCATGTCGTTCACCCTGTAGTCTTCGACGCACTTTTTGTATTTTTTCTTAGACAGAATTTTCTGCTCGGAACACACTGTATAACACCAAGTTATACATTATATCTGCTCTCGTTCTTTAGGTAGATTATTTCTAACCTAAAACGCGGTCCACTTCCTTTGCTATCCAAACTGCACTCTTGACCGCTGTCACATGCATTTTCGAAACGTTATTTACCGTCACATTTGCGACATTTCCGTATGTAACAAAATTTTCTACACTCAGTCCGGAGCGCAAAGTGATATTGCTCAGGATGTATTCCCTGCTGTATAACTTAAGCTACGTGAGAAATGCAACATCGCAAGCAATATTGACATAGTTACATACATAAATTGTGTACACATATAATGTTGTGCATAACAGAGGCCCTCAAGTAAGCTACCGTAAGTTACTCATTTATGTAACATAAAAATTAACCCCCTTCTTCATAAACGACTGTTAACTTAACAAGCCGCTAATAATAGTTTGTCCCTTTCGGTCTTAACAATGTGTCCATAAGAGCAAAAGGGACGAATAATTACTAGCGGCTTGTTAAGTTAGCAGACGTTTATGAGACGTTTATTATATATTTATAAAAAATGCACAAAGTATATCATAAAAACGAAAGAAAGGTGCCTATTTCTCATAATTTGACGCTGGAGCAACTAATTTACCAGAAGCCATATTATGTTATTTCTCATGCATTATTAGGAAACGTATCTCTTTGTTAGGCAGCATCTAGGATGCAAGCAACAGTGATCGTGGCCGACCCAGTCCCACGAGCCAGTAAGCTTTGAGAGACTCAAAAATCATAAACATCGGGCCTTTGTTACTTAATGTCAGCATAGAGAGGGCATCACAGGAGTAACGGAGACAGATTGGTTAGTTGGTTGAGTGTACCAATTGGCCCGGAGGGCGTCATAGTGACATTCTCGCTATCCTATGCTGCCCTCGTAAACGGAAAAGCGGACAAAACGCCGGAGTGGGGTTTGGTAGGCAGAGCCAGCTCTCCTCCTTTGACTAGGAGAAGGGCTAAGAGCGGATGAGTCCCACATACCCCTACATAAACGCCTTCCCGCGGCCAGAGAGACGATGCGTAAAGGCATTCCCCACTCCGCAACAAAAAAAAAAACGTGTGTGTTGGCTGTTCGGGCGCTGCGACCATAATTATATAACATGGACGTCGTCTAACGCCTGCTCAAAAATACCCCCAAAAACAATTGTGCAATTGTGCCAAGATGGGCAGGACATAACGTTTTTCTTAACACCGCGCATTATTTCGGCGCAACATCTTTGACAAAAAATGTTTATAGAATATTTTAATAGGTTAGGTTAGGTTGATATTGAAATTCAAAATGATGCATTGAAGTGCGGGTGACACTTGTCAACTAAATTTTAGGACCGTTTCTCAAAGGCAATTTAATATCACGTTCAGTTTCCATGTTATATTTGTTTGTAATTCGTGGGTAAGTATTTTTGATACTTGCTACTATCACCATAAACTGTACACACTATCTCTAGTCCAATGAATATAGAACAAGGCTTGCATTAGAGTTAATGGACGCGCTGCAATCAAGAGATTGAATCTTACGCCGAGTTGTGGTTTGCAATGCTAACCTAACTAGTCAGGCGGTGAGGATGGACTTAGATACTCAGGGAGTAGATATAACGGATAATATGATTCATAATAAGAATTATCGCATGTTACATATTAATTTTATTGCAGATCTGACAATGATTAGATTATTTCTTAACTTAAAGTTCCCGAGAGCATTGTCTATAAAAGTTTCGCAAATTTATATCGTGTAATGTAAATATGTAATAGGTATTATTAATTGTTATGATTCTTATGTATTTATTTTTGGTGTTATCTTTAACTAGTCGAAGGTATTAACAGCTCTATTTATGTCTCTAGATGTGAGCTGAGCACCCCGAATGTATGTTAATTGCCGCCGTTGATATTCAGACGTCGACGCCTCGCGGTCATCTTCTGAGGCCCAGTCGTCGACGGCGGTAATATCATCTACATATATTTCTGCGCCTTTCGTCAAAACTACATTGAAATATTTTAAACTGTCATTAATTTTCAGAATTTAAAACGATCTCGAAACTCACGCAAGTTTAATATTGCTAGACATAGTTATTTGGCAGTATTATTTATTTGCACTGCTTTTATACAGAATACACAGACAGAATTTTGACTTGTGTTTTTTGAACATTAAAGAATTTGAATCTTGAATACGCGAGGTACTTAAGTCTCGCGTATTTGTCTTGCTTGACTTAAAATAATGTATTAAACAACCATATCTACCGAGTGTTCCAAAACTACCCGACATGAAGAGAAGTTACAATAAACATTGTATAAATATGTCATCATCATCAGCACCATCATTATCAGCCGAAAGACGTCTGCAAGCATATTAGGCCTCCCCCAAACATTTTATATGTGATGTAACTGATGTATTATTGTAATTAGGGCATTAGGGTAAAGGCCTCCCTCAAATTCTTCCAGGTATCCCTATCCCCTGAAGTCTTCCACGAGCCCTTGTCAAAGGCGTCAAGCTCGTCACGCCAACGCAAGTAATACTGCAAACAACATTTTTTCCAGTTATAAGTAGCCATTTTTAGAATTGTGAGCAGCAATATAGGTATAATAATAATATTCTAGAAGTGTTTAATTCTAACTTTTTTTTTTTTTTTTGGATACTATTATTACTAAAGAATAAATATTTTTGAAGTAACTATCTCCATTCGCAGTAGAACCAAAGTAACCGCGATAGCTCTCCACTTCGCTAAACTGAAGTGGCAGTGAGCGGGGCACATTGCACGTAGACCGAAAGATAGGCTCTCGAGCGGCTGCCAGCACGCAGGGTGGCCTACCCACCCTGCGTGCTGGCAGCCCCCAGAAGGTGGAATGATGTGGTGATGGTCGCGGGAGTCTGCTGGATGCGGGTGGCACAGGATCGGTCATTGTGGAAATCTTTGGGGGAGGCCTATATTCAACAATAGACGTCTTTCGGCTGATATGATGACGATGATGATGATCATTCGATTGGCGGCAACATAAAGTCATGGGGTGTTTTTAAGTCCGAGTTGGTTTTATTAGCAAATGAAGCGAGCAGTTATTAGAAAATCTTTGAACGCAGGGCAGTAGGTACTTACTTAAAGTCTTCTCTCTCAGGAAAATATCCTGTCTTTAATTCCCTTTATGTCAAACTCTTAAGAAACTCCGTATATTGTATGTACCTACATAGTGCCCACGAAGATAGGTTAATTGTCTCAGTGTTATCCTCAGTTACGAGCTTCATTTAATTTACATATATTAACGCAATGCTGGGACATTTTTATCGGAATGTCCAATTTCAATCAAGATGAGGGAATCTTGTCCGCGTGGAATCCTGTGATTTACAAATGTAAGCGTCACATCGTCCAATGGCTTCAAAATGGATGTTTCATCAACATCCATTTTGAAGCCATTGGACGATGTGTTGTGTGTAGGCCTAGTGACAACCCTAGCCTACAGGTCAATAATCAAGACCAAGTGCGGTTAGTTCGCTAAATCCGAAATGACAGAATAATAATTAATACTAAATGTAAGTTTACGCGATTAAGTTCTTGTGTGTCGTTAAAATATGAGTGATGATTATACCTACCTAGATAGGTGTCAAGCAGGAACTAGAGATTGACAAAACTAAACATCGACATGATTGTTTTCGATAAGTTTTGTAGTAGTCCATAAATGAATGTAATTAATAAATAATGCGCAGTAACTTAGAGGTAATCTACAAGAATGCAAACCATATTCAAAACTATGCATTATTTTCCTTATACCTTGTATTTTGTACCCATTAAAAGAACAAAGACTAATAAGAAACACTCTAACGCTATTGGCAGTAATTCATAATATATGAAGTATTAGATATTTAAAAATAAAGCGTAGATGGGTCCTGTATTTCTTGGTTACCTACCTGATTTTACGAAGTTAGTATCTTAATGAGAATAGGGTGTATGCATCGATAACAGTTGTGTGAATGTTTGATTTAGTCAATCTCTCGTTCCTGCTAGAAAAATATCTAGGTATAGTGACGATCGTGAAAGTTTATTTTAAATATAAATTGTAGTTAAACAGATAGTTATTACTAAATTTTGGTCTAATACAACGTCACTAATTTATCAGCAATATCGTGAGGAAACCGCAGTAACCCCAATAAGGACCAGTTTTCCCTGGATTTTTCTTTAGCCATGTCGTGACCGCCGTAAGAATACATTTGTTACCACCCCAACTCTTCCCGTGGGTTTTGTACGAGTAAGAGTCGACTAAGGGATTTAAAGTATCACTGATCATGTATTTATTGAAGATTGATGATGGGCAGCAGCATCATTATAGTGAAGTGGACACATTAACTACGTCGATCGTCAACCCGCTTACCCAGCGTGGCGATTACGGGCATTTAACTACTAATGCGTCCATATGCTTACGTAATAGGACAGGCCTTTATCCAGCAGTGGACTGATTATACTGCCGTGCTAAAAAGGACGCATCTCCCATAGAACAACTATGAGAGATGCGTCTTTTTGAGTTAGCACGGCAGTATAGGCTAGTGATGTGTTTCCCTAGATTAGAAGGCCACATGGAAGTCGCTTTCGAAAAAAGTAGTGCCAAGGCAAAGTTTGGGATTTAGATGCCGGGCGGACCCTAGACCACCATATATTTTAGCATGGTGTAGGTACCGAACTAGTTTAACGGATTACGGAACCATTTTTAATGTTACAAAATATTTGACGCGGTTAGTACAAAAATCTAAAGTATTTGTTAGTGCAGTTAATCAAGTATTGAAACGGCTCGCAGATATTTTAAGCAACGGTCGTTTTTCAATCAGGTTGGATGGTATTATCAGCTCTATAAACGTCCCTTACTGCATTGTAAGCAATTGCAATAGCACCACAGACGTCCTGCGTTTGACGGCTTTGCTAATTACTATTGTTTGAAACCCGCGCCATGCAGGCTATTGTCTTTGGTTAAGATTACTGCGCACTGATTAAAGATTATTGTCTGGAAGATGGAAATAAATGTGGACGCTAGCAACTCTGGTTGCGAAATTTAGAAATCTAGTCTAGATGACCAGAATGCACACACCTCGTCACCATAATTATTCATGATCTGCCAATCTTACTCAAGATTAGAAGCAAAACGGAAAAACTGCAGTAAGTTGCTACCTGGTTAAGTATACTACTAGGAATTCTGTTAAAAGGAGAAACCGACATCGTCACTTGTGTTTTGCCTCAAGGTTTGAAAATTACCATCTTTCTTGGTCACAATTCGTCATAACTTCAGTCGGTTACACCAAGTTACCAGGGGTAACTGAGTTTATGTATGAGAAAAAGCTCAGCCACTCTTCGGATTTCCAACATTTTTTGCCTATGAATTTGATTGCTTTCAGAAGTGACCCGCTATTAGCCAAATGATCTTCCGAAAGACAAGTGCTTATTTGGCTTAGCTAAAAGTAACCACAGCTTCAACCCTTCACTCCACTCCATGCATGCAACAGTGTTCTCATCAATGCCCGGCGGGGGTGAGCTATTTTCATACTAAATGACATGTATCACGTGACATTTAGTATGTAAACAGCTCACCCCCGCCGAACATTGGTCCTCATGCAACCTGTCCTCATCATTCAGTTTGGATATATCATGCTACACTCCAGTTACGCTTAGTTTTTTTTATGAAATGAGAGGCAAGCGAGCAATATGGTAAGTAACTACCGCCACCCATGAACCTGTATGCAATATCAGTTGGGGCACAAGTCCCATTTCCAGCGTTTCAGATGGTATTACGCTTTTTTCTTGAAGGTAAAGTCGAGGAATTTAATTTCCTACCCATTTCGTACATTGTCACAGTGACAATCAATATGAAAGCTGCTAGGACTCTCATATTATAGCTACTATGACAAGGTACGAAATGGGTAGGAAATTAAATTCCTCAACCGTACATTAGACCTTGTATCGACGTTGGACATGGTCATAGTTGTTGCTAGTACCTTTGCACGTAAAAATCAAAACTGCCAAAGTGCCAGCCTAAAACACACATTTAGTAACTATTTTGCTACGCTACCTTAATAATTAATAATCATCAATAACTGTTCAATTAATGAAATTTACCATGAATTAAATTTTCTCTAATAGGTAATTTAATTAGTGGCATTTGAATAATATGTAAATTGGGGATAATGATCGTTGAAATAATTATAACGGTCCCTATTTATAACGTTAAATTAATTCGGTGAATGTTAAATATACTACCTAACATTTAATTATAACATCGGTTTATTGATAGTATAATACAGCGTGTTTTAGGGTCCCGTAGTAGACAAAGAACCCTTATAGTTTCGCCATGTCCGTCTGGCGTCTGTCCGTCTGTCCATCTGGCCGTCTGTCCGTCTGTCCGCTGCATAGCACAGTGGCTGTTAGTACTAGAAAGCTGCAATTTGGTACAGGTATACATATTAATCATGCCGACAAAGTGGTAAAATAAAAACTAGAAAAACATTTTTTTCGGGTACCTCCCAAACTGGTGTAGTGGGGATATTTTTTTTTATTTGGTTTGATCCTATAGTACAGGGTATCGTTTAATAGGTCAAAAGGAATAAGGGTCATGAAGAAGGTTTTTTTCTAAAGTAATTATTTTCGGAGATAACCGCTCCAAAATAAAAAATAAATTGTGTCCCCCCTCTAACTTTTGATACGTGGGTCCAAAAAATATAAAATAAATCATGAATGGCTTACAGAATACTTTAAAATACAACTATTTTATGCATAAAACCACAGCGTGACTCAGGCGGCCGTAACCATGGTATTAACAGACAGAATAATTTGATTCAACCACATACGTCTCTAAGTCTTTACGTGTTTATTGCGTGTGTATAGAAAATCTTAATGAGTGAAATCAAAGAAAAAATTACTATAATACAAGTCGCGGTTAATGATACGGATCAGGTGGAAATTTCCGTGGAAAATACTGGAAACATACTGATCTAATATATTTTTAAAATATTTATCGTGTAATTGGAACCGTTTTTAACATGTTGTATTGGAATTCCCCTGAAATTTTTACCCAATCCAAGAAACATGTAACTTTATCTTCAGATGATCCTGTAGAATACAAAAATAGCAAGTCATTGAAAAACTCGTATTACCATACATTTTTGGAGTTTTTTGAAACGTTCTACATTTTTGTCTCAATAAACCAATCTTACGACAGTTTGAATGTTTTTTTTATGAACATATTGCGAAAACACAAATCAAATTATTTATGAACTAAATGTTTTGATTTGTACTTTTAATTTTTCTCCAGTAGTCACACTACTTAATTCTACATAAATTATAAACATTAGATGTCACATACCACAGAAAAACGACCAAGATCACCTATGTCCGAGGTGGGGATCGAACCCACGTACTCAGCTTTCGCGGCTGATGCCTGTACCCCTCGGCCACTCGGTCTTGGGACATAGGTGATCTTGGTCGCTTTTCTTTGGTATATGACATCTAATGTTTAAAATTTATGTTTTTTTATATTAATTGATAAATTCAAGGAAATGCCAATAAAATAAAACCGAATAAAAAAATCTACCTATAGGTACTATAAATATTTTGAAAAAATATTTCAAATTAGAATGTTTCCATTATTTTGTATTAAATATTATACGTGACACTTATTAATTGACCAAGAGTGTACATACACGGTGCTCGCGAGCATTGCTAAAGATTTTAACTTTGCATTCTAGACATCAAAATAAATAAAAAATATTATGAGACCCAATGTCAAATTCCACAAAAAAAAAACTTTTTTTTAATACTTTTTTTAGACTTTTTGAATACTTTTTATCATAACAATTTGTTAAAATATTTTTTTTAATGGTTTTTTTAGGGACAGGTTGTTTTCGTCAAGTCTATTCGTATTTTTTGATTGTCAGGTGTGTCAAAAGGTGTGGTAATATTAGAACACATTGTGGTAGCATTGTAATCAAAAAGAAGATTTATGACGAGTTACGTCGAAAAACTTATTTCGAAAAAAGGTTAATTGAGCAATTCTCTTTATTTTTACCAATAAAATGAAATATGAAATTTTAGGTAAATTTTATACTATTTCTACTCAAAATCACAAGCCGATTCCATTTCCGTCGAAAAAAAAAGTGTCCCGTGATTTTTTTCCCATTGTGTTACTATTTTCCATACACCTTCTATGGCGGTAACACAAGAGGATCTTCGAAATATGTATGAAATTTTTGGGACATTTTTTTTTTCGCCGGAAATGGAATCAGCTCGTAATTCTGAGCAGAAACAGTATAAAATTAACCCAAAATTTCATATTTCATTTTAGTGGCAAAAATAAAGAGAATTGCTCAATTATCTCTGGAACCAAGCCGAATCCAGGAAATTTTATACGACATTAAATACTCTAAATATGCCCAGGAATTCAGCATTAAAATGTTCGCAATGCTCACGAGCACCGTGTACATATATGTAGTGTGGGATTGAAGTAAAAATACTCCTGCGGTTAAATGTGGAGTATATTTCTTAAGCGGTCCGAAACAAAATAAAATTCTAGAAAAACAGTCTTATGTCAAGTAATATTTTAAATTTCCCACGTCCGTTCGCTAGGTCGTCTTACAGGCTTCTCCTCAATCCATCGTTCATACCCATCCAAGTACACTCGTTCACTCGTACAATTCACACATTCATTCAGTCATCGGTCAGTCTGCTCTTACGTTCCGTTCCTACATATATATACACGTATATAATTTTGTTAGACTAATGAAAGCCTGCTCACACAATACAAACTACGTGACATGTATAGCGATCTCTGAATCATGCATAGGACATGTATAGATGTCACCAGCAGCTAATAATTGGCAAGTGTAATTACGGTCGTGTAGCCGACGGCCGGGTCGTGCACATTTGCCTGTCAATAGGTATGATGTATCAATTAGCAAGCCTGGTGTTGCCATAGATATATCATACGTAGCAGAGTACCAAATTCAAATAAATTGAATATGCTACTTCATATAATACGAAAAAAAAAACGAAAAAAGGTATAATGAAAATAATATAAATTTTCCACACGCGATATGATGTGCACCTGCTGTCAAAGCACAAATATTTAAGTTAGACAACTAAACATCCCACTCTGGTTACTATGTTATATAAAATAAATAGGTACCTTAGGTACGTTACTTTAATAAGGATTAAATTATAAATTATATGTCGGCGGCTGACAAGCAAAACTCACTATAAAACCTGTCACTACTCTTAGCAAACTCTTATGTCTGTATAGAATCAGAACTGAGATGCGAGCTTTATTTCAAGTAAGTATTTGTGTCCTACAATGCTTATGATGACATCTTATCATTTACAATTTATAGTACCTACTTAGTACTACGTAGTAGTGCGACTATAGCAGACTACTTAGAAAATAAAATTCAAAAAATACTTAATTAGATGTCCCACAAACCTTGTATGTAGATTTAAATGATTCGTAGACATTCGTACCTACTCACTTATGTAGCACTAATTGAATAAGGCTCAACTGTGAAGTAGGTTGCGCTGCTGCATGAACATGCTAGGTGCTCTGTTTTTTATATGTCTGTGGACTGTGCTACATCTGATCAGGTCCCAGTGAATGCATCTGTTGAAATATTGCTGCTCAAATTAGAGAGAACTGGGATCACAAATATTACCTTCAGTCTTATGCCAGTAAAATAACTTAAGAATTTTATTAATGAAAGAGAAAGTAAACAATAATAATAATACTAAAATCTAAAATTAAATATCTAGATAAAAAATACATCTTAAAGGATTATATATACATACTTACAAATAAAAAACGTGCTCCAACTCCGAGCCCGACGGTAATGTGCCCAGAAGGCTGGCTGCATTTCCGCGCTGAATAGCAAGGCTCAGGCGCTGAGCAAGAAACGAGCCAGCCCTCTGGTCAGCGGTAGCTTCAATTAAGCGTTTGCCGAGCTCCTTAAAAATGGAGTGGGCTCCAGGTCCCCAAGGTCCGAGGGTCTCTACCCCAAACGGCTCAAACATGCACCCGGAATCTAGGGCTGCATATTTGCGCCGCTTGAGGTTTTCAGCCGCTTCGGCAGCCGCTCGAGCTTGTAGCGAAGTCCTTGGAAGATGGGACGGCGCCAGAGTATCGACACATGTGGCGTCCCATACTAAAGGCCGTCCCAGCTTCCAAGGAACAAGCGTCATGCCATCCGGGCGTTTACCATCGTCCCGGGCCAGACCTGTGGGTTCTAGGACGGCAGGTGTACCGGCACTAGTGAGTGCCCTGCGCAGGATATCATTGACCGACGCGTGCCTTGCGATACGGCCAGCGCTCCTGCTGCAGGACAGACCATGCAACCCCCTATTGCTCACCATGGCACCACAATGGCATTGGTGTGGGGCAACACACGCAGCACCTAGACGTAGAGCCACAGAGAGCCTAAATGTGATATTGGCAAGTAATGTACCCAGATTTCTAGACGGTAAGGCCTGTAGCCATGAGCCAGACTCCCATTTTAAACAGGCAAGGAAACGAGCACGCTCTGCTGGGTTGGTAAACGTTTCTAGGAGGTTATTCCGTACCAGTAAGCAGAGCGGCTCAATCATCTTCATACATTTCAGACGACCATGAGTCGACAATTTCTATGGAACAGATGATTTTTTTTTCGCGATTTCAGGTTCGGCCCCATAGTGAAAGTTGTTCATTTTGACTTACTTACCCTTCTCTTACCCCTAGAGTATTTGTACTGGTGAAAAAATTACCTTGTATAATAGATAGATACATATAGATACTTAAATACATAGACAGCCATGACCATACACAAAGAATGCCCTCGCCGGGATTCGAACCCGGAACCTCCAGCTTCACTACCAACTAGGCTACGGAGGCTGACAAACATGTAGGCAGGAAGATCACCTGCTTGGGATTCAAGCATACTTACTCGGCGTATTCGAATTTCCCACTTCCAACCCAATGTCAAATACGCGCGGCTCTGCAGCTGCGACACAGGAGCTGTATTTGTTAATAATTCACAACGAATAATCCTCCGCTTCGTCCGGCCAAACACTATAGGAAATGAGGATTTGAGGAGTATATGCCGGTCTCCTATTTGGAAGGGTCTAATAATGGTAGCCTTCAAGGTGGAAATTGTACGGGCGAACGCTGTTCACATATATGACGGCGGAGTGTACAGGGATCGATCACTTTTTTTTGTTGCAATTCTGTCACATTACCCAGGGAACAGCAGTGGGATAGTTCGGTAAAAGAAAGTATTTTGTAAGCTGTACTATTAGTGGGTGGCTCACTTTGGAAGGGCCCCGTAACTATCAAAAAATTCAAAGTTCTGTCGATTTTGTAGAATGTAACCATAGCAACGAGCGAGCCACGAGCTAGACGTAAAATTGTACACATCTCGCGGCATTTTCGAATTCTCTACCCAAAAAACGCCCTTATAAAACTACATAAATAAAAATGCACAAATCGACTGGTCACGCGGTAAGCTCAATTGAGACTTGTGATGTGGGTACCCACCACAGAGCACGGACCTCTTTAGTGTGTAACCTTAGAGATAGAGGCGGCCTTGGCTGTCATTTTCATAGAAATCGACCGTGTCAGGTAATTTTGACATGTTAATGTAAATAGTGTTGTGGTATGGCTCGATATTTTTATCGATAGATTAAAACCTACAGTTATTTGACTAAAAATGTTACTTGAAAAAAGCTATTCAAACATTCTCATTTTTAAAATCTCACTAAAATGATGTCGTTATGAATGATATAAAAACAGTAAAATTTATACATTTATTTGAATTTATATTTACAATAAGTACCTACTTACATTAAGTTGTTAGCTTTAAGGTTAAAGTTAAACAACAAGTGCTAAGGGTAAGGCTAGACAGAGGTTAAACAACAGGCGGTCTTAAGACCGCCTGTTGTTTAACCTCTGTCTAGTTATATATGTTACCTTTGCATTGGTTTGTTTGTTCAAAGTGTGCAAACTATATCTACTTATATTACGTTATAAAACGCAAAGAGAAAATTGTGACTATAAATGGGTACTAAAATTAAACGATCAACTGTAAGGAGTTTAGATGGTTAGGTAATTTAGGTATTATATATGAGGACAGATTAACTAGATGTATGAATGTATAAAGATATTTTTAAATTCGTAAATTGTACCATTTTATGTTTTCTTGAAAGATTATCAGATGGGTTACTTGGGACAAGAAACACCTGGAAATTACATACTTAAATTAATATGTATTAACAGATAACATCAGAAATCCTTTAAAAGGTACTTTACTTTTAAAACATAATAAAATTATTTAGCAAAGCTAACTTACCTTGTCAAACGCAGGATGGAGTTTTAAAGTTGGACAGGCATTGGATGACAATATGGATTCGGATTTGTTTTTACAAAACAGTCATTTTGGAAGTGGTCCTAACAAATTGTGTCGTGTTTTTGCGGAAACCAGTTCAACTTTCCAGTCACCGTTATCCAGCGTTCTCTGACACATGGTTCTATAGGAAATCTAAAAATTAAGTCAGAATTTCTTAAACTATATATTTTTGTATAGTTGCTTCATTGTCTGCACTCTAGATAAATATTATATTATTGCTAAATATAAATAAATAAATAAATGTTTGGGGGACAGTCTCATACAAATCAACTTAGCCCCGAACTAAGCAAAGCTTGTACTATGGGTGCTAGGCGACGATATATATATGTACTTAAATAGAGAAATACACATAATTATACTTACCTACTTATACATAGGAAACGTCCGTAACTCGGGAACAAGTTTTGAATTTCTACTAACACCGTTTAGTTGTAAGAGTTTACATAGACTATCGATAACAAATTCAGCGTCGTGTCTCTTCACTATGTCTCTCGCCCATACTAATTTTATATTGAATTTAATATAACTTTTTTTACTTACCTGTGATAGGAAACGTTTGAATTTTGTTTATTAACGTACGTAGACTGGTTCCTGCACCAGATTACAGAGCAATGTGGCAGTCTTGGTATATTTTTATAGTTTATATATGCATGACGTCCCGAGAGGTACTGACAGCACATATGCGTAAAACGCATATACGCGGCACGGGTTTTGTCTGTCACGCCGTCTCTCTATAGGCGCCCTAAGAGTTCCAACCTCCTTGGTACCCACAGTACCAAGTGACGATATACATAATAGTTATTACATAATAGATACATAATTATCGATACGTAAAAATAAATGTACAAAAATATTTCCAAATTGACCTGTGGTATTTCTAACACTAGTTTGCCTCCTTCGAACTACGATTTCAGAACTTGCAACTATGCGCAATAAAATAAGTTTATAAATTAATATCGCTCGAGACGTGTCTGTAACTAAACGTTCCCGTATTAATACAAGTAACTTCAAAACTATTAATCAGTTTATTTACAGTAGTTACCCAGATCGGTTGCCGTAGAAACGTGTGCTCCGGATATTGTACTAATAACATGTCAGTTGTGAGCACCACATTAGATGCAGCATGAATTTGAATTCACGGGATTACTTAAAGATGGCAGGAGAGAAGTTGCTAACCGTGAATTATAAATGCACTATTTGTTCGATTTTAATACTTACAGCTGTGGGTTCGATTTCTACCTCGGACGTTGGTGATCTTGGTCGTTTTTTCTTTAGTATTATGACATCCAATATTTATAACTTTTATTGCGCGACTAACAACCATCGACGTGGCATTGGCGGGAAGGTATGTCGCCTTCCGTCTGACACTTATATAAATACGAGCTTTGTGAAATTTAGGCAATGTTCTCTATGAGTGAAAAAGATTATCGATTGGCACATCATAATTTATCAGTGAATGCAAACCTACGAGTACAAACAAGCACAACGTGAATAAACGTTTTTTTGCAATCACAGTCTAACATTGCTGAACACAGTCCACTTCTACGGGTGACCAATACGATTTCAATTTAGAACCATACCGTAATTAACCCTTAATCAAACACGAGTCACACCAAAATTTCATTGGTTTTTGCCCTTATCAGTGAGACACAAGATTCAAAACAGGTGGGAAACACGTTCCCATTATCCGATTAAGGGTTAAGGAGGATATTAAATTTGAATTCATGCCGCGGGGGCCGTTTTTAGATTTAGTTTAGTATATATTTATTTATTGTGTGGTTTTAAAATATTAAAGTTTTAATTTTGTATATTTTTGTCGCTTATAAATAACTATCTCAAAACAAAAAAAAATCAACGTACCTAGCCCAATTTTAACGTAATGTAACTCTTATACTTATACAGTGTGTTAACATGATCATCATCATCATCATCATCATCATCAGCCAATTGACGTCCACTGCTGGACATAGGCCTCCCCCAGAAAGTTCCACAAAGATCGGTCGTGAGCCGTCCGCATCCATTGGACACCCGCAACCTTTACCAGGTCGTCGCTCCATCTTGTGGGGGGCCTTCCCACGCTGCGCCGTCCAGTGCGTGGTCGCCACTCGAGAACACGCCGACCCCACCGGTCATCGGTCCTCCTGGCAATATGGCCAGCCCACTGCCACTTCAACCTGGCGATTCTTCGGGCTACGTCAGTCACTTTCGTTCTTCTGCGGATCTCGTCATTCCTGATGTGATCTCGCAGAGAAACCCCGAGCATTGCCCTCTCCATCGCTCGTTGAGTGACTCTGAGCCTCCTAATGAGTCTCATAGTCAACGACCACGTTTCAGATCCGTAAGTAATCACTGGCAACACACACTGGTCGAAGACTTTCGACTTGAGACACTGCGGTATATTGGACGAGAAGATATTGCGTAGTCTCCCGAACGCCGCCCAACCCAGTCTGATTCGACGATTGATCTCCTTCTCGAAGTTGGACTTACCCAGCTGGACTGTTTGTCCCAGGTATACATATTCGTCAACAACTTCGAGTGTAGAGTTTCTAACTTTCACTGGAGTTGGTATCACATGGACGTTCGACATGATCTTCGTTTTGTCCATGTTCATCTTAAGACCAACATCTTCAGAGACTCTACTGAGATCATCGAGCATAGTACTTAAGTCCTCCATGGTCTCAGCCATGACCACTATATCGTCGGCAAACCGAAGGTGAGTGATGTACTCGCCATTGATGTTAATGCCAAATCCCCTCCAGTCCAGAACCTTGAAAACATCTTCCAGTGCAGCGGTGAACAATTTAGGAGAGATAACATCTCCTTGTCTTACTCCTCGCTGCAATGGAATCGGTTTCGAGCTCCGGTCCTGGAGGCGAACTGACATATTGGCGTTTTCGTACAGGTTAACATGATGCAGGCTTTTATTTGAACCGAGGATTGAGATGCAGATTCTTAGCCAAACCATGTGCATTATTTGTCACGCTCAGTGCGGAACAGGTCATATGTGACCTGTACAAGTATGGTTAATTACAATTTAACTTAATTGCCGCAGCGAAGGTGTTAAAAATCCTAATTTTAAAAGTAATTAACTTTCTAAGAAAAGTTAATTGAGAAGCAATGTACTTCAAAATAAATCGTTAATTGGCACTTGACAATGACAGATCGCAGCCATTCGCAACGTTTGACAACTAAACAGTACACGCGCTGCATTGATCGTTCGAACGAAATAAAAATAATTATACAGTTAATTTAAATATTTGTCAACTCTTAATACTTGAAAACGATTGCCAGTAATGCGTATTATTACCCATTTTCGTAAAAGCCTGGGTCATGGTAACACACTGTATATCATTTATGTTATCATTTTTTTTACATTTACATAATTTGTCAATGTTGAAACATTTTGTTTGTTTTACGAGGGTTAAAATTGACGTTCCTTAGCACTTTACACGTATTCTTTCATGTGCTACTTCCGAGAAGTTTCCTTATACGGAGCCTATATCAGGTAATCTATGATACCTAATAGATACCGCGTTAATCACTTTCCTAACTTTACTCTGTGAATTATATACCGAGGCACCTGAGTTAAGTGCCCCAAGTTTCTTC